>SJJU01002905.1:0-61981 GCA_012932125.1 Conopomorpha cramerella
AATTTTTCATAAACGCCTCGACTCCGGGATTATGTACTGGCATCATGCCAAAGCACCTCAGAAGAGACCAGTGCTGTTTTACTCCTTTGCTGGACATATCAAAATAACCATTAGAACTGAATTGATGGTCTACCTACCCAAAGCGTGGGTGAAGTTAGGTGGTCCATTGATATCAGAAACAAACGCAGTATACATTGACCAACATGTTCATGAGACCGACGACTAGGCTTTTTTTACGTTCCTTTTACAGCCGAAAAAACTGTAGTCACTGTGTGGATTTAGGCACAGCTTAGGCAAATGAGATCAGATATTTATGAGACCTACTCTCTGGCTGGTTCAGCCTACGCCGTATCGCGGGATATTTACCTTCTTCTATGTTTAGTTTTACCGACGTTACGTTGTTGGGAATAGTTTCGCCCTTGCCGATTCCGTTTATTGCTTTGGGCTTTATGACTGGTGAAAATAAATTGATACTCCGCGGCCTCGGCGCGAGCTATCTTATAAATCGTTGCTGATACCAGTTCCAAACTTTATTGCGGACATTGGTCGGTTAGTAATTAGTTTAATATCTAAGCCCAAGTGATGAGCTTTAATTATAAAATAGGTTTTTGGATTGTACTATTTGACGCTCCGAAAATTTATTAAAATATTTTAGAGTAGCAAAATTGTACATCTACATTCATCGAGAACATAAAATGAGCGTTTTATTTAAGAAAGGCTTTAAAACTGCGATTTTTTCAACAACTAATTATTCTATACAGTATCCTGTATCCATAACACAATCCAATGAGTGGTAAACATGCTAATGCGGGATCAGGTGACCGCGTATGCAATGTAAGTATAGGATCATATTCTAAAAGCTAAATTCGAGATTTCCCATGCAGCGCCATCTACTGGCGGAGGCAGTGAACGCGAATGCGACTCACCACCAGAGCCTGCACCACCAGAAGTACCTCCTCGAGGACCCTCGCTCCATGTCACCCTCCGCCACCGCCCGCCCGTTGAACAACCGCCTACGGATGCAGACCGCTTGTATTTGTCTGAAGGTATGCTAGTGATTTTCTTTTCTCTTCGCAAGAGATCTGTAACAGGTTGTAATAACAGTGATAGGAATCAACTCGATGTGTATAGGTTGTACCTATTTCATGACATTTTGTAACAAACAAAACAAAACATTGATAAATATTATTTTATTCTCCAATCTAAATCCAAATCAGTTCCGACAATGGCATCCATCTGCAAAAATATCAAAAATGTCTGGTGGATGTCGATTCTTTTATCCTTAAAGTTATCACACAATATGAACGTAAGAAAAATTACTATTGATTTCGATATTCTATTGATCTCTAAAAGCACTTTCTGTGCGGAACAATGAACTGCCATAACATCCATTAAGTACGTAAATCTGTACATAATGATATACGGGCCAGTGACTAAATGAGATTTTCAAAAGCAGCCTAAGACATAAAATTAGGCTGATGTTCAAAAGTACTATTAATATTCAGTAATAGCAAAAGTCTCTTAGACATTTTTCAAATTGATTGGAGTCTCGTAAATTCGGCTTTTTCACGTAATCAATTTAACTTCGCAGAAATCTTCTCCTTGGTGTGGTATGGGTTGGTATAATGTGGGCTATGGGTTGATTGAGATTATTTACATTAGATCCCTTTTTATTCATTTTTAAGTATTATCTATTGCTTACTTATGGTAATTGAGATATGGTAAAGTTCCTAGCTTATAGCCTGAATAAACCTAAATTAATTTTCATATCCAATAGTCAAGTCCTAAGACAACATGTCGGGAAGAAAGGCGGCCGATGTATATTTAGGTATATGTTCTAACCTAGTATATACTAAATAATAAATTGCATAATGCATATTTTTACCAGCTGCAGTTCTTTGAAATGGAGTACCTGGAACACAAGTAAAAATAATGCTTGGAATACATCGTAGATAATAATACGATTTTAAGAGTGACTACTTACTTGTAAGTACCATTAATTTAATATGATCATATTTCATTTGAATAGGCTAGGAAATTTAAAGCTAAAACTCAAAGACCTTTTCTCACGATTAAAATGAGGCATTTATATTCTAAAATATCTACCCACTCCAGAATCTTTCAGAAGCTTTATCCGACACAGGGTAATGCCACCGTCTGGTTCATATATTGAAATAATAATTTCATAACATTTGCGATACGATGCTCGCAAAGAATGCACAGACTGAGTTTCAACTTACATTTTTAGAAGTTCATTGCAACTTTAGTTCTAAGTTGTCTACGTTCATTTCGTTCTCTAAACTTCACAGCAAACACTGAAAAACGCATTATCTATGTAAATTGAAGTTGTTTGGTTTTAACAGACAACCGGTTAGTTAGCCAACTTTCGTGGGAAACTTTCCTTCAATCTAACTTGCTTGATAAAAAAATCTTTGAGAAAAAAAAATAGACGTTTGGTATTCCGCCTTACTTTTATATTTTTGCTAAATACTCAAACCCGGAAAAGTACATTTGGATATCTTAAATAGTTAATGCTATTATCGTCGTGCGTTAACAAGGGATGGTTCGCTTTTATGGCTTTATACTTCTTGAATAATAAAAACGAACAAAATCGGCTTATGTTCAGTGTTTACGTTATGTTTAATGTTTACCTCTTACTCAGGACGTAAAGGTTGAATAATTTAACACTCTATAGGCGTTGATTTTCGCCTGTCTGTGCTTGTATTGTGCTTAAGTGTCAATAAAGTGTTAAGCACGGTTGCCGTAACTGCTGCACTAGGTAACGACAGCGTGAATATAGAATCATTATTCAAAACAATTTACTGCACAATGTTCTACTAGAAGGATAGCTCACCACAGGTTGTGACGTAACACACCGCACATACCGTAACCCATAAGTACATTCTGAGAACAGTAGTAATTAATTATACACAAAATCCTTGCCGGCGTGAAGACCGCATAACACCAGCACATGTCACCTTGTCGACGAATAGCCCTCCGAAAACTTTTGCCAAGTTTAATCGAATCGCGACCTCTCACAAGTCAGCTGAGTTTGTTTGCCGTGACAAATTAGTCACTTGATTTCGCTAGCCCCCGGGCTACACATACACAAAACAAATTCGACGAGGTCTCCTCGGAGGCTGGCGGAGCTTTTCGCGAACTTTTTTTGCTGACTTAATTTGGAAGCCAACCTACTTTGAAATATCCACCTAACTACGAGTAAGTTTATTTTCTTGGCGTCTTGCTGGCGACTAAAACCTGTGACTAGTTGGACTGCTTGTGACCTTAATAAGTTTAAGGTCAAGTTTAACAGATTATTAATAAATTCATACATACATTATATAGTACCTACACGTTTAACTTTCCTATTCGTGGCATAGCTTGGGTAGACCTTTAACAAAGTGGTCTGACGACTTAAATACGGGGACTGACATTGGCGGAGAAAGGCACAAGCACTAGGGTGCTCTAGGAGAGACATAAGTTTAAAATTAGACATCAGTGGCAAACATTGTTTAGGGAACTGACATTCCGAGATTTCAAGAATTTAGGACACTATGACCTACTGATGTCATAGACAGATGGATGAATTTTGATATTCATAAGAGCCAAGTTATAATTAATTGAATTGAATTTTGATAGTAATGATGATACTTATTATGAAGAACTGAACGATTGAAATACTGTATCATTAAGTAGCTCCATTTTAAATAATTTCGTAACAACGCAATTTTTCGTCACGATTCACCTTCAGATGAATGCGACCCGAAAGGAATGAAGGGAAGGTAAGTAAATGCCTCAGTTTTTACATGAATAAAGAAGAAAGCTTCCAAATTCGATTGTGAGTAGACCGGAGTCTGGATGAGTCTCTTTGATGTGGCACCGTCCCCCGGCCTCCGCCTGCCCCCTCTCCGTGCACAAATGGCGCCCTCTCCCGGAGAGCGAAACTCTCACCATAATTTAATTTTTATGATAGCGCATTGTAAGTGTCCCAGTGAGTTTTATTTTGATTTCTCCCTTTATTTAGGAAGCACTCTCGCGCGCCTGCGAAAGGTATTCGCGCACTTCAGCAGTAGCTGTTTATTTCTGTAAATAGGTTTGACGAAAGTATCCAATTTTTTTATTTTTTTATATTTGCCTATGCAAATCTTAACTGTCATGCTCCAAGTTTTAATACCTATAGAGATGGTGCGATGAGGTCAGGACATCAGCCCAGAATCGGGAAGAGAGGAGAACGGTACGAGAGGTCTTTGCCCTGCAGTGGGATCCAGTAGGCTAGTAATATTATAATAAGGAATATAATAAGTTGAGCGCCTAAAAATACTAAGTTGAGCAGCAAAATTACTAATTGAGCAGCAAAGTATTTATTAGGTGATGAAATCAGTAATTTTGTGGCTAAGTCAGTATTTTGGTTAGGTTAGGTTAGACTTTTTTGATGCACGTTTAAATACTACCCTTATAATAATAGGAGGGATGTCTTTATATTTTATGACCAAAGAATGAGGGATTATGGACGTAAATTTATTAACACGTTACTTACGAGTATATAAAACTTCAATCTATCTTATACAGGGTGGAAAAAATTTATGGGGGGGGTATAGGTTCTTTTAAAAAATAAAGGAATGTTTCCTTTCAGTAAAATGAGGTAACTAAAGGATTTAAAGCAGTTCCCCTCCAGGGCCCATAACTTTTTTCCACTTTGTATATAAAAATAAATGCCACTTTTCGTATAACTCCAGAAGGGGTGGACCGATTTCGCTAATTCTTCCTTTGTTGTGCTTATTAATGATAAGAGAAGGTTATGAAAGAAAAAAATGACATCTACTGCTGGGCACAGACCACCCTGGAGGTTAATTGGTATAATTTTATATTCATATTAATAGTTAAGACAGGACAACGTCTGTCGAGTCCACTAGTCTTCTTCTTATATATAAAAATGAATTGCTGTTCGTTAGTCTGGCTAAAACTAGAGAACGACTGGACGGATTTGGCTATTTTTCGTCTTGAATTATTTGCGGAAGTCCAGGGAAGGTTTAAAAGGTGTATTTCATCCAATACACGGGGTACAAAGGCGACTTCCTATGGCAAAACAAATGTTTGCCGGGACAGCTAGTCTATTATATAAAATGATTTGATGTTCGTTAGTTTCGCTAAAACTCGAGAACGGCTGGACCGATTTGGCTAATTTTAGTCATGAATTACACGTGGAAGTCCAGGGAAGGTTTAGAAGGTGTACAAAAGTGACTTCCTATGGCTAAACAAATCTTTGCCGAGACGAGACACCTAGTAAATTATATAATTCTGAAAGAAGTAATATTGAACACAAGACATTTTACGACTTTATTTTTCGCAATTTTATTGTCTTCTAACAGTATATTTTACTCAGCTAGCTCTCCTTTCTTGCGTAATATTTAGACGTGTTGTGGACACACACTTATGTGTAATCCAAAATTTTAGCTGATGAGCGTATTTGATAAGAAACACAACAAACAACCTGTGAAGTGAAGATGTTTGACTACCTTGTGACCACGTGGTCACTGATTACATTCTTTTACCGAGAGATTTATTTCTTTAAATTTGTATCCACACTGTTATAATAATATTTATTGTAATATTTATAACTAGGGGACGCCCCGCTTCTTACTTCGCGTAGTTTAGTACTACCTGTACCACTTGCTAAGCAAATATGTCCTTGGAACACTAAAAGTATTTAACCCAATTTGATAGGAATGAACACATCGCCGTTTATATTTTTTATTTTATTTTAATTGGACGCTATAATCCTCACAGTAATTTTCCGTCCAAACTATGACACCTAAAATATCTGGCAGTATTTAACATAATCTCCCTCTCTATTCACTTACTTCTAACAGAGATAAACACAATGACCTCTCAATAATCATAACAAAAGCATAATGTAATCGAGATCGGAAAATGCAAACCTGTCTGTCTGTTGGACAAGCAAACTACAGAATTCAGTTATGGAAATTAATTGGGTAAATCTTGATCCGAACTAGGAAATAACTTTGGAAGGTCTTGAAAGTTTAATGGAATCGAACGTTGGGCCTATTCTGGTATCCGGTCGGAGGGAAGTTTTCGCCGGGTGACAAATTGGGCACTTGACCCGAAGCCGCCGCCCGCCCTGCTGCCTCCGGAGCGAGCCTTCAAGTGCTTGTTTCGAGGACCGTAATAAGTTTAACTTAAAGTAAACTATGTCCCATTCCCTCTAATTTGCCCTCCTGGTGCGGTGTTCCCACTGTTTTTCACAAGTTTCGAATTAACAGTTTTAATCGAGTTTCCTTTCCGTCGACGCCGCCGCGGGCCGTCTTGGGATTTCTGCCTTTTCACGTCTACGTGTGTAGGTACGTCTGGAATGAGTGAAATCATCAGGTGTTTTTGAATGTGGTAGTTTTAGCTTAGGCGATTGTTAAAGGGGTTGGTGTCGTGGTTTGTTATAAAATTATGTAATAGGTACGTACATGAATGCTTAAATCCATCATAGTAGTGGCAGATAGAGCCTTTGTATACATGACTTCTAGGTCAGTTGATTCTTACTGTAGTATAGATGGACATGGTAACGTCTTTCATAGCCTGGATGTCCTTTAGTTCGCCGATTACGTCGCGTATTGGAAGAATGTATGGATAATATGAGAATAGATTATTGGAGAACTGACATTATTTAGATCCGAATTACATAATTACACTAGAATGGGTGGAACAAAATCTTTGCAAACGTAATGATGGTGTTCTTGTTACGTTGAATTCTAGCCTTAACGATTGGTATTTCTATGGCAAGTTAGTTTATAAATCCAAAAATAAATCGAATACTTATATTTTAAACCCACCGTGTGCTTTTATAGCCAAAAACTATTCGCAAAAGCAATATATAGTTAACAGTATTAAATTGACTCGAAACCACCTTACGCTCTAGTGCGAAATAAAAAAAAACAACATAGACAACACAAAACTAACCCGAACTATTGCATAACCACAACATCAAAACAAAACCCGTGTTTCTATTTCAGTTTGCCTGTCAAAATAATAACTCGATAGAAAAGTTTAGTTTTAGGGATACCCTCGTCGCGCGCGGAATCGATTATCGGGCAAAAGTTAGCGGCTGTGAACAATGCGCGGACGCGTCGACCCCGAGTGACTCTCGACGTCTCCTCTGTGGCATCTTAAAGCCTCCTCGATACGACGCGAGTTTTGAAACATCTCCACTGACATTCATAAGGGGTCGTTTCCAGCTCAAGTGCTCATAAAACACTCGGCTACGAGCTAGAAGCTGTCCCTGACAAGCGCTCTCTCTCTCTCTTATGGAACAATCGAGTATTTTTTTACGATTAGGTATATAAAGCACCACTTCAGAATTACGTGAAAGGACGTTTATTTCGTTTAGAGTCTTTCTTGTTCGCATTGTACGTGTTCTATCCTCAACGTTTGCTGATGACGCCAATAAACATTGCTCGCAGAAGTGTGTTATTCTATCATTAATAAGTTTAATATCGCGGAAAAATATCAATATTTGTTTACCTACATAATATGTATGTGTATCGTAATTTCACAACATAGTAACTTTGCTGCATGCCATAAGTTAGCATACAATCGGCGCGTATTTCATCCCAGGTGGTAGGTGGGTTTACCGTTGCGATTTCTGAATTCATTCATGAGATCCAAACAAATTATTTTGCAACTCTATTAGCAAGCACATCGCACTCGGAAAGTCGAAAGTTACACGAATGGCAGGCTTCGAAATTTCATGCATACGCTTAAAGTATTATAGCATGCAATTAGTGGAAGCAAAGTTCAAAAGTATGGGTTGCGATACATCATAGTAAAACGGGAGCACTTTAAAGTTTCCCCCGTACCACGGGTCCGGGAGAGGAATAAATGATTGATGGGACCCTCGAAGAATAAACTCGATTATCCTCGAGACGCGAACGACTTACAAGTTTTATGTAGGATGGATCAGGATTATTCGAAAGTTTCTATACCAAAAAAAAAAATATCCAGTCATGATAATCATGTTTGAGTTGAATATCAATGACTGTGTTTATACGAAAAATTGCGTTGTTGGCGAGCTGCTGCCAAAGAAAGAAATGATGAGACATTACGCGCTGCGATTCGTTGAAACAAACGACATGCTACTAATCGTGACATAACAGCCAATCATAGAGTGTATATTTTATGTCACATCCTTCTTGAGCGTGCTAGCTTTGGTCGAAGTACTGCTACAGCGGACGTCACAATAGTAAAGGGAATTCGTTATTAGGTGGCTGGCATACAGGCGAATTTATCGTTGGAGGTTTTAAGGAGTTTTATGGAGATACAAGAGATTTACTGATGATATACGCAAGATGGCTGGCAGAAGCTGGATGATAGAAGCCGAAAATAGATCACAGTGGCGTGCAATTGGAGAGGCCTATGTCCAGCAGTGGACAAGTATGGGCTGATGATGATGATGACTAGATATTTTGTTATTGAAATATCTCGGATAGAACATAATACGCGACGAAGGTAAAGTACCTAAATTACCTGTCTGTAACTTATACATACAGGATATTTGTTTTTATAAACGCGAACTGAGATTTTCTTAAAATATTTATAGCTGCCAGTTGTGACAGAGCGACATTTAAACGTAAAGCAATGCTGATCGTTGATTAATTTCGCATTCACGCCGTCATTTTCAAATCGTAATAAACACTTCAAACCGTTACAAATATCGATACTTTTTCATTTTCGTACACGTACTTCAGTTATCTACTTGGATTTCGGTTAGAAACGGATCCTTCGATCGTAGATTCAGCAACACCAACTCGCTTGCCTTGCAAAGGTATAGTACCGACACGGAAAGCAGCGTTATTTTAGCTCTACATTTCATTAGTAAAGTGAGCTTTACTACATAGAAATGTATAGGCAACGAGAGATAAGGCTAAACTACAAATTGTATCGTTGAATTTGACTACTACAATACCGACACAATTTACCACAGAACGTTGGCCGGTATGTTCAGAAATTACTCGCTGAAATTCAACCACTCGTCTGGGATACGCGGCCTAACTGATTCTATTAGCAGCGATTCAATACTGTACTCATACCCTACCGTTTATTACAAAATCGGAACGCATATATCTCTGCCTCTGTCATTTCTTAACTGTACGAAAGAGAAAATAACTTACTTTAAACTACACCTATTTTGACGAGAATTGCCTCCAAGTTTTCGTACTATGAGCCTTTTGACTATGTCGTAACAGTTTAGCACCTGAAAGCCATAATTGCTTGGAAAATTAAGTAAGGAAATACACTACGCCAGTGAGTAAAGACTATCTACATCAATTGTTTTGCAGCCTACTACTTGCCGGATATTTTTTATAGCCAGAAAAGGACAACAAAATGGCGAGTCTGCCACTTATAATTCGTTCGAAAATTCTGTAGTTTTATATATCAGTGATCTACAAGAAATGCGTGTCGTCTGTCTTGTATATTTCTAATTAGAGATTTGGAATTTCTTGCTTTAAATTATGTTTTAGAACATTTGATGTGCATATCTTACAAAAAAATATATCACCAACGTAATAAACAAGAGAAAAAAAACACCACCGGCTAATGTTGTGAGATTGAAGATTAAAACGTGGAAAAGTATGAAGGAGTGTTGCTTGATGCAACCATAAATAAAATGGCTGTCGTGCTTCCGTTCAGCAAACGGTTTTCAGTTTTCATAATGCTCACGTTCCAATATTAGTTCTCTCCTTGGAGAGGCGGGAACGTCGCAAAATTGTTTCATCGTTTATTATTCCGAGTTTTAATCAAGGAAGAGTCTGCAGTTGGGTTTGAGAAGGCGGCGTCGGCGGCGGTGGCGGCGCAGAGTCCTCGTCGTCAAGTCAGCGCTCGCCTTTGCAGACCCTACTTAGTTGGCTAACTACCGCTTTGTATTTTTCTCATTATTGGGTTCTTTGTTTTCATAAAGCTAACATAACTCGTAATCCGCAAAAAGGACAGATAATGACGTTTGAAAACGGATCTGACTTTACAGAGGTTCTTAGGTTAAGATTAGCAGCTTTTTGATTTATTAAGGAATGTTGAAAATAGATTTGACGAGGTACTGTATTTGGTAGTATCTCCTAACTGATACTTTAATTTAACAATTTCAACCGCGTTTGAAATATTCCAACTGCGGATTTTCATCCTAGAACTCTACTGAACGCGTCCAAAGCCGCTGGTGCAACTAGAAGGTCTTAAGATAGTTATAAATATTGCAAATTCCACTCGAAATATATTGAAAGAGCCGACGCCGTCGTCATATACAAGAAAAGCACCGGAAAACTCACTCGCCTGGAATATATTCTCGGAGGAAGCGAGTGTTCATTGCATCTGTCTCTCAACACTGGCCCTTTGAGCTGTGACAAACGTATCATATAAGATGCTATTGCGCTGCACAGAGACGACTAAAGTGTCTCGAGAGACTATTGAACATGAGCAATATTAAAATAAATACGTGAGTCCATTTATTTTTTGTTTTAAGGCACAAATTTCCACTGTCCACCTTGCGTATTGAATCCAACGTGATGGAGCAGGCAGTAGAGTATGTGGTTTTCATCACATATTTTTCCTTTAACGTAAGTATCTCAAGAAATCTATTGGTACAGGACGTTAGCCGTACATGCATATCAGATCTACAGATAATGTAATACCACACCACTACGCAATAGCTCACAGTCGATACTGTTAAGAAAAAAACATTTATTGTATACAAACAACAATAATAAAAGGACTTAAAATCAGATTGTCGGTAGTGCTACGATTTACAAGACATTGAACATTCAATACCTGTGGCTAGAGGGTGAAGGTAAAGTGAAGGGCGTAGAAATACTTCTGGCTATAAAATAGAAGATTAATAGGTACAGTAGGCCAATAATCTAATATGAAACTTGAAACTATGTCAATGTCATAAGAGTTTTTTTTAAATACATCTCAGACCTTTTAATCCCAAATCGGGGTAGACAGAGGCACTTATTAAGCAAATGCCCACGGTTCATACATTTTTTACTTATCACAATATATGACACATGCGTTTGACTCTTGTCTGAATACGTACTTACTCTCTTGAAAAGGTCGTCACCGCCGTCATAATTACAGCATGTTAGTGAAATTTATTTTTAAACATTTTCCATCAGTTACAGCACCTGTTACCTCTGAGTTTTTAATTACACTTAACTGAATAAAACCAAAACGAAACGAGTATTCAATTATAGCCTGATGTAAAAATCTATGATGACGAAGAAAGGAAATTATAAGTTATCGATTGTGTGTAAATCTAATGAAAACTAAACGTTTCTTTTCGCAGCAAATAGTGTTTCAAACAGCAAGCAACTTGTAAAAGTGATTAAAACACAATTCAGTGCTATCTATTCCAGTCATGTCGGACAACAGAGTTTCAAGAAACGTTACTGCAAAACGCACTTAAATGTACCCGAGACAAATATAATAGGACCCTTATTGCCCAGAAAATTCGGTATAAAATGGATGTCGCTTTAACACGGATGTATAGGGTAACGGAGCCTAAGTCGGTACTCTCATTTGTACTTAATCCTATTTGATATATTGGTCCATTAGGAGCGCTGTCCTGCTACTCCTCTACTGCAGAGATTGAGACCGAATAACAAGTAATGAGGTATATATTTTAGTGACTCCTAAGAGGTCGGACATGTTTACACTTCGCGTTAATGTCATCCTCGTTCAGGGTTCTGTATCTCGAGAAGAAATAACGGAACCTTTATTAAATCAGTTTATTGTTCGTCGTTGGGGAAAACGAGTTCTCGAGTGGAGACCGCGTCTCGGCAAACGGAGTGTAGGACGCCCTCAGGCAAGGTGGACTGGTGATATACGCAAGATGGCTGAAGCGGGATGCAGCAGCTGGATGCGAGAAGCCGAAAACAGATCACAGTGGCGTGCAATTAGAGAGGCCTATGTCCAGCAGTGGACAAGTATGGGCTGATGATGATGTTGATGATGATGATTGTTCGTCTGCACGTCAGTCACTACCAGTAGGTATATGTTAACGTCCCGTTCGAAGAGCCACTCCAAAACGGTCACCAAACCAATGCAATGTTTTCTTGAACGATCCATTTCATGCACATGAGCGTTTCAGAAGCCAATATTCACGCATGAGTATCAAAACTATGCTATGAATTATAATAACATATTGTTGGCTGAAAACCCTGAACTATGGCCTACCGCTGATGACTACCGCTGCCCCATCACTAACGTCAAGAGAAAAAAGATACGGTGACGGTGCTGCGCGCTTGATGTTGGATTGTTTTTTTTTTTCATGACGTCGGGTGTTTTTTTTTAGATGTGAACTGTCGGACTGCAATTGATTTGTACGGAGTTTGTTTTGTAAATACAATAAACCTATTTTTCAAAGTCGTTTCGCTGATATTTAGCTAAAAATATATTGTAACAAACTGTATATTTTTTTTATAATACTATCGAGTCGGCCGTGTGGTGATGGCAAATAGAATACATGTGTCACCATTTCAGCCGGACTTTTCTAGTCGTGGGGGTCGTAAGAGGAGACGAGTTAAACCACAACACGATTGCGATCGCCAACCCGTCTGCCAAGCGTGGTGATTATTGGCATTTCCCCGCAATTATAGACATTATTGGAGATAGCCCTCGTCCAGCAGTGGACGTTATGTGTCTAATGTTGACGATGAGGATGAATACTACCCACTTCTACGGATCTACAATACCTTTTTATACAATATAATCTTACTTACCTGTAACGACTCAAAAGTTTGTAAAAGTAGTTTCAATATTTTCTTAGTCAATCACACGAATTATTTCAATATCGACTCGTGCCCAAAAAAACCGTCAAAATTAGATCAACGTTTCAATGTAAACATTATTAAGATGTTTCAGAGATATTTTATGAATATTACGTTCAATATGCGCTTTATCAAGATTATATATCAATCTCTTATGTTTGCGCGTTCCACGTAGTAGGTACCTGCTATAAGTCTTTTTTCTGTGGTTTATGTGGCTACATACAGGTTGTTTTTTTATTTTATAACTTATTATAACTTCCTCGGAACCTTTCTCGTATACTTCATTTATGCGCTAAGTTTTATATTTACATGGACTTGTTTTACAACATAATGTTAGAACAACATGGGTACTATTTATTTATACTATTTCAGTTAATTTTATTTATAAGTTAATATCAAGTCCTATTTCTTATATCCCTTTTCTCTAATCCTACAAATACAAATGCGTCAATTCGTACTATAAGAAATGTGACATATGAATTGGGGTTGTGGCTGTTACTTCTTCATGGAGCAACTACTGAAAACTTAAAAAAAACTTGATAATATGGAGATGAAGCTGGTTTTCGTACAAAGACTATAATGTTATCTCAAATGAAATAAACAGTTCAAAACTACTACTTAGCACAACAGTTCTTAGTAAAACTCTTCTCAAGCAGCACTTTTAACATTAAATTCCATTTCTAGACAAAAAAAAAGCCTTTGCGGTACATCCCAACGGAACAACCTGTATAAGGCACGTCGTCGCTTTAAAGCTTTCCTTCGTTTCAGCGATGGGAAGCGCGGGATAAATGATTGATGACGCAACGAGCGATGCGCGATCTCTACTGTGGAATCCACTTAGGCGGCTGTATGTCACACGGTACATGCCAAAATAGAATATTGTGCTATGTATGTTATGAACCTGGCTTAGATACGCCGCCATCTTTGTTCCTATACTACATGGGTTGCTTTGAATATGTAAATGAAATTCGCGAGTCGGTATGTAGTAAATAGTACATTATTCCGGACTTTTGATTTTTAATTTCATTTATACACACATCAAAAGTGTCTAGGGATCAAGAACATTTTTAGCTCTAAAAAAAAATCTAATTTATTTAAATCAAATCTAATCTTCTGGATTGGTCTCCTACCTGCTCCATCGTAGACCACATCGCTGCTTAACATCAGGCAGGATGGTGGTCAAACGCTTGTTCATAGTGATAAAAAAAAACCTAATTCCCCATGCCTGTATCAATGACTTATCACCACATTTTGAATAAATTATGAATGAATTCAGTTTTTGTAAAATATATTCTTGATTGCAATCTTCTAAAGTGTACTTGATCTCTAGACACTTTTGATGTGTGTATTTCTTAATGACAATTAGAAATTGACGATTTCAAAATTTGCGGATTTTGTATCATCATCATCATCAGCCACGTGCAGCTACTGCTGGACCTGGAGCTAATCTGGATCATTTGCGGGACATTATACCACTTTGTCAAAATTTTGCCTATTAATGCTTTTCGAACTCCAAACAAATTTTCCCTATAATCCTGTGTTCTGTCTGTGACATAAGAATGACATAAGGACGACTCAGACAGAACACAGTACATTTGTTAAGATTTATTACAATCATAAAATTCTTAGCAAAAACAATAATAATGTGCTTTTTTAATAACGGCTAATAAATTAAGAAATACAAATTAATGTTTCTTTAATATTGTTATAATAATCAAACCAATACCTATTCCTACAAGGTTCGTTGCTGTTAGAAAACTTTTCACTGAATTTTAAAGTAATTCATAATTATACCGGAAGTGAAACATTTCGACAGTGCCTTGTAATGAAAGGGTGTTGAGGGAATCGCGCGTAGAAACTTTTTCATCTCATGTTTCAACGTATACAGTGAATAAATCCGAACAGCTGTGTTCCTCAGTCTTCGTTATAAACTAAGTTTTCTACACGGTACAGTCAAAGCACGGAGGGCAATCTTTAATCGTGGCTGGCTTCAGGTCACGCACACTAATGCGTGTGTCACACACACCACGACACGTTAATACGTATCATATAACAAAAGCTGATGAGACGCAAATAGATGTTTGCAAAATTTTACTAAGATATTTATTTTATTGGTATTGTGAGATTATTATGAATACATAGTGTAAAAAAGTCGCCTCTCGCTGTCTGACCCTAAGTTATAGTCATGTATATGCTATTTAAAACTACGTCTATAGTAGATAGAGTATTAGTTATATACATGCACAATGCATATTGGAAAAAACAATGTTTTCCGGGTTAGGTAGTGAATAATAAAGAAATCGGAATTTTTATGCTGAGTTTTCAAAAGTTAATCATAAATGTACCTAGTGTATATTTACTACGTGAGTGACAATATCTTTACGAAACGGTGGTTTTACGAAATTCTGGCCAACTAAAAGTTATTATCACATTTTTTTAAATAATTTGTAAACGTCCTGTGACTCCCAGTATAGTCACTCCGCCACCGCCGACTCACACATGTGAAGTTGGCTTTGAACTTAAATTTGAAGAGCCACAAAGGTTCATTTGAATGGAACGCCGTGACATTAGCATACTTATTTACATTATCTGTGCAGCACACAAATGGGCCCCTTTATTATCAAATTCTCAGGGGGAGCTCTGGCCGTATCCTGAATACAAAGTATGACTTGAAAGTAATTATCAACAAATTTCACTGAGAAAAATTACGCCCGATTAAAGGGCGTTAAAACTATGGGGTGCCAAAATAATGAAAACTTGGATGTTGAAGACAGTTGCTAGCGAGGGGTTTTATTTTTTGTGATTGCATTTTTTTTTTGTTATTATATAGACTTTCCTTTTGTTTTACGTCCTTAATACCATATTATTACTATATACTCATATTCTTTTTGTCATTTTGCTACCATTATAAGTTAAGTCTAGCAGAATCAGAATCTAATAGACGGTTTAAAAGTATCATCACTTCTTGCATAAACTTTTAATGGAATTCTGTCTAGTTAATTATAGATTTACTGTAGTTACCTTCCTGCTTTAATCGCTTTTAAACACGAAACTACCAATTTCAACTACAGAGTATAGTATATGTTGAAAAAGTACGTCCGATACCTAGATGCAAAATAATTTAGCTCCATCCCGTTTTCCCCTATCATCATGGTAATTTGGAGACAAATATGGCCAAATTATTAGCTATTACCAAAATCCGTTCGTAGTATCGGAAAAAAGAAACGTATAATTTTAAGTTTTATACCTTTTCCCAATTTTTTTTTCATATTAACAGCATTTAGTAGTTAAGTACTTCAAGTATCGGAAAAAAGGTGAGGGAACGAAGTTCGATCGTTCCATTTTCCATACTACCACTTACAACTTCCCTACTACTTAAACAGAAATAGGTTCAATTGAAAGAGTCGGGTATAGGTTCTAAGAAACCGGATCCTCAAATAAGACGGAGCAATCCGAGATGAATTTATTTTTGTGTGTGTATTCTCTCGGGGAGTCGACGTGCGAATAATTAGATTCAACCCTTTCGCTCTCCAGAGTGAAGGAAAGTCCGTAAATTGGAAAACTAAACTGAGCGGATCGCACCCCGGGATTCAATTAGGCCTAATCATATTGGGGCGGGGGTGCAAACAACAAAATGGAGATCGATCCGCGAGGGCTTCGCAACTTATGCACCCAATTATTACTGAGGCACCTGCATTTGGCGTCTCAGCTCTTCTTGAGTACTATATTATAGAAGATTACAATTCTACTCAACTCTAATGAAGAACTCTCACAATATACTTGATGCAGACGTAGGGTGTTAAGTCGTCTAGCAGAACCAAAAAAGATGGACATATTTATTTCTTATCTGAAATCTCGTTTGATCAAGATAGTTTATTAGATAATTTTGACGGGAATATCATAGAATATTTGTAAAAGTGAAATTTCTGATATTTAATAATTTATTTAGTGGTGAGCCAACTCGGTTCAAAATAAATCCTCGAGTTGAACTAAACATTTTTGAGTCCGCATTCAAAATTTTAATCTAAAGCAGACGCTGCGAGGGAAAGCTCGCTATCTTGCATCAGCAATAAAAACTTCAGCATATCGCACCCTTAAAAATAAACCGAAATAAGTCAAAAAATCGGGAATCGGAGATTTTATCATAAAACGTAATAAAGCAACAAGGCGGACTCGTTGACTCCTACAGCCGTTAGAATTCGCCACCCACGAGTGAAATGGCAAGCTCTCCGTCTCTTTTCTTTTAACGCGCATCGACGAATCAGGAGTGGTAAAGTGACAGCTTTTAGTGTTGCTCCCGCTCTGTCACAGGTTGGGTCCACGTCAGTGAAAACAAAAGTGAAATAATAAGGAATACTTCTATATTTTAGTAAGCAGGTAAGTCATTAAGTTTGAGTGTTTTAGTAATAAAGGGAATTCATTTAGACTTAGTTCGTTTTATGGTTAAAATGCTTCGGACGTGGAGTGAACACTTTAGATATATTTCGCTTTATGATATAAAATTGCTTGTTCTTTGTTAGTCTAGTAATACTTATTTCACTTTATCATTAATTATTTTAAAATTTGGTGTTCAATATTAGCACTTGTTTCGTTTTCGTCGTACGCTTTTGCCTCGTTCAAAAATATTTTACGAATTGATGCTTTGTTTGAATTATTGGTGCTGCAGGGCGACGAAATAATTTAGGGTTACTGCACTATCTGAATAATTTTTCACAGTTTTTATTACCATCATTCTTTTCTATTGTTGTTTCGTACATTTTTAGAATGGCGGCGTCGTCAAGAGCAAGACGGATTCTGAGTTTAGTGGAACCAAATGAAAATAGACTATCTGAAGACAAGTCATACAGGGATATACATACATACATACACTTCACGCCTGTCTCCCAGAGGGGTAGGCAGAGACTACAGATCTCCATTTGTCACGATCCTGACATACCCCTTTCGCTTCATCTACATTCATACATCTTTTCATACATGACCTCCGGTTTCGAGTACTTTTCACGCCACCTTCGGTCAGGACATCACCAATCTGGTCTTTATATGTCCTTCTGGGGCGACCTCTACTCACCCGGCCCATTACATCACCCATATAAATCTCTTTCGTCAATCGACTTTCATCCATTCTCTCCATATGCCCAAACCACCGAAGCATGCCCTTTTCAATCTTGGTCACTACGTCTTCCTTCAAACCGCAACTTTCCCTTATCACACTATTCCTTATCCTGTCATTCAATGTCACGCCTTTCATGCTCCGCAATGACCGCATTTCTACGGCATTGACTTTACTTTTATGCTTCTTCTGCCATACCCAACTTTCACTCCCGTACATTAAGGTAGGTGCCAGTACAGCGTCATGGACAGCCAATCTTGCCTTTTTCGACATGAATTGGCTCTCCATAACACTGCGAAGGGCACCGTTAACCTTATTACCCGCACTCACTCTTCTTTCAATATCTTTGTCAAACTTTCCATCACTTGTAAATAGAGATCCCAAATATACTTGTTCAACTTTCTCACCGTCAATCATGCATGCATACAGGGATATTGCCCCACTTAAACAAAATACGCATGACGATGATACTGTATCCCTCCCTACGGTAAGTAGATACCTATTTACGTGTAAAGATCTTCAATGAAGTAGGTATAATGGTTACCTACCTACCATAATTTTGTCTTGGTACCTATATACCTAACTGCTAACATAGCCACGTGGTTCATGAGTGAGCTGTTACTCGCCGTTTCTTTAGCTTTGTAAGAATAACGTTGATGCGTGATTGGTTTCTGGGCTTTTTTGATTGCGAACTAAAAATATAAATACCTAGTTTATTATATATGCATACCTACCTTTTGATCGATTAAAAGTTATTGCCTATATTTTGAGTTGGGATTACACTATTTTGTTTGCTGCTTAATGTTTGGCAATTACCGCTGCTTAAACAATTATTCATTCGCAAGGTACACAGACCTCATGGTGTGCAGTAAGAGAGCTAATAATATGTATGATGCACGCTGATAGTCAGGTTTCGGTTACGAGTCCGACCCGCTGGCAATAGACGCTTTCCATTGAGTTACAATTGGCTATGCAATCGTATTATCATCTCCATTAATTACAGATATCCAAGCCAAGGAAAGACATGACGCAATACTTAGTGCCATACTATGGGACTGACAGTTCAACAATACTTAACAACTATGTACATGTATGCTGTGCAAACCCTAAATATTAAAAGTATCACCCATAAATTTCTGATCCGAGGGCACACGCAAAATGAAGCTGACAGCGTCCACAGTTTAATAGAAAAAGAAGTCAAAAATAACCTTGCTGGCGGACCAATATACACCCCTGATCAATACGTAGCATTAATAAAAAATGCGAAGAAGACACGACCACCCATACAGGTGCACGAGATGACCTACCATCTTTTGTGGATTTGAAAGACCTTCAAGAAAGCTGGGGTTATAATTATTCAATTGATAGTCAGGGAACAAAATTTCTCTGGAATGACATCAAAATCATAAAAGTAGAAAAGGAGAGCCCTACTACATTTTATTTAAAAACCTCGTATTCCGAAGAAAAGTTTAAAAGTGTGGAGGTCAGAAACAAGAGAAAAAAATGAACCCTATCACTGAAATAACACTTAATCCAGCCTACAGCGGAAGACAAAAGCTAAGTGAGAATAAAAAAAAAGACCTCAGGGACATGATTTCGAGGTCGTTGATACCTGCTTTCTACGCGGGATTTTATGACCAACTACTGAGCGACTAGATAACTGATCTAACTACAAAGCTGACAGTTTGCTATTTTATTCTATACTATTGTATATTCTATTCTATTTATAAGATAAGAAAAGTAATGTTTTAAAGACCATTTTAAGCATTGTTAAGGGATAGTATTTAAACGTGCATCAAAAAAGTCTAACCTAACCAAAATACTGACTTAGCGACAAAATTACTGATTACATACATACACTTCACGCCTGTCTCCCAGAGGGGTAGGCAGAGACTACAGATCTCCATTTGTCACGATCCTGACATACCCCTTTCGCTTCATCTACATTCATACATCTTTTCATACATGACCTCCGGTTTCGAGTACTTTTCACGCCACCTTCGGTCAGGACATCACCAATCTGGTCTTATATGTCCTTCTGGGGCGACCTCTACTCACCCGGCCCATTACATCACCCATATAAATCTCTTTCGTCAATCGACTTTCATCCATTCTCTCCATATGCCCACTTATTACTGATTTGGTCAGCTAATAAATACAAAATCAAAAATTTTTCTGCTCAATTAGTAATTTTGCTGCTCAACTTAGTATTTTTAGGCGCTCAACTTTTTATATTCCATTGTTAAGTACCTATAGGTAAATATTGTTCATTTCACTTTCGAGCTTCATCGTATAAGAGGCAAAAAGAAGAGAGTGACACAAACAGTGTTATTTTTTAAGTAAGGCCTTTATAGTTATAAGTGAATAGACTGAGTCTAACCAATAATTAAGTATACCCATTTATCTCAACCTACCTAGGAATGTAATCAAGCGCTACTTACCTAATGTTATAGGTACCTACCTCTATTTCCACTATTGTAATGTTTTTTGCACAAATTTTGTCCAATGTTTCTTTACAGTTGTTACTGAACAAAGCATTTACTTAAAATTTTAAAGATTCAGAATATTCAAGTAGGTACATACTTAAGTTGTTTGATTGTGATCTCAAAATAATAATTATGCTATTTTTTAAGAAGGTTTGTTACAATATTGTTATTATTTTTTTATTTTCTTTACTAAGTAAAAGACTGTCCCATTCACAAATAGTTCCTGATGTTGTGATTATAGAAAATTAAAGTTGATTTCCTTACCAAAATCGTTTTATTTATAAATAAAAATCCCATTTGCAGAAAATTTTACTAATAAATAGGAATATAACGGAAAGCTATGCATTCCAATAAATATATTTACAATGAAAACGCACTAAAGATTAAATCCATTTAATGTTTATACATGTATTAAAAACTATAGTGCGTCATTTATATTTACTCCAACGACTTTTTTTACTTTAGGTTCCAAAATTAATCCAAAAGAGCATTAAGTTCAAAACATTTTTTTTTAATTAAAAAAAAATACTTTCTTTATGGTTTCGCCTGAATTGATACCACGATTCTAAAGTTCATAAATCAACGTGTCCATTGATGTATGCATCATTGTTTTACCTCTAATAGTCTTCTTAATATTTGCATTTAAAGTTGACAAAAAATAATGCAAAACTTCAAATGCGTTTTCCCAACATTTTCGTTTTTTGAGTTATTCCGGTTTATTATTAAGGGTGCGATATCTCCAAAACTCAGCGTCGTGCAATTTAGCACGTCTTATAAAAATGTCACTGGCTTGTGGAAGGCTTTCAGCGGGCGTCGAGTCGCGTCGAGCGGTACTACCCTGCGCCCGGGCTCGTACTAACGCTTGTGCAATAGTGCATAAAGCTGTCAAATGTGGTTGCTACCGACATGAAATTATATTGTATGTTAGACAGAGATAAAACATATCTGTTGTAAACGTAAACCAGTGGATTTATAAAAGAAGTGAGTGAGACATCAACCACGTTCTTTTTTATTCTGTATGGCTGTTATTGTTGTATGTGGTGTTTGTCATTGGATTTGTTAGCGCAAGATTGTGTTGTTTGTTAGTTGTAGTAGTGTAGGAAATCATCAATCAGTGACAATGCAATCCTTGTCTTACTCATTCCTAAACCGTATGTAAACAATATTGCTACGATAGACTCAACACATAATAAGTACATGTAATTTTCTGAACATGAGTTCAGGCTACCGTTTGGCTTTTTATAAACACAGTGAACAAGCGTTTGACCACCATCATGCCATCAATTTGGCCTACGATGGAGCGCAGTCGTTCATTAGGTACCTTTGAAGACGGCCAGACTATACTGCAGGAAATACAGAACCCGGCACAAGTAATTTTACTTTACTTCTGTACATTTGAAATTCTGCAACGAAAGAACAAACCCAATGGACTTCGTCCTAGTTTCTCTCGTCTTGCAATTTAGCCGAATCCAAGTAAAATATTAAAGAAACAGTTCATCAAATACATAAAGTAGTAAGTAATAAGTGAGCGCAACTCAGATGTTGAGTAAACAGCACATAATATGTGCTCGTGACTCGTGACGGAAATGTTTTTACTATATTATAGTAAAAACATTTCCGATTTGAACCTAACTTGTCTTCGGTGCTGGCAACTCACGTCGTGCCATATTTTTTTCTTTATTTTTTTTGGCGGCAACTCAACCCGTCTCAAATGCTACTGTCAGTCGGCTGAATGGGCTGCGCCACCCTGACCCAGTCGACTGTGAACTCCGGTGCATTGAGCGATACCGAAACCTAAGAACTACCAGAGAGCCTCGTAAACGCGAAATTTGAATAACAAATAAATCGGCTTAGGGAACGAGAGAGGTGCATTTTTGTATTCAAACTCGATTGTTTAGATGCATTTTCGTTGTGTTTTATTCCGGGTGCGTTTTGTAAGGTTTCGTGACGCTGTTGCATAGATTCTAAAGCAAAATATTTTTTTGGTGAACTATTACACAGCACTATAGATTTTTTTTTGTAGGTAGAGTTTGCATTATGTAAGAGGGTAAAAGTAGTTACAGGGGGGGTTATATTCCACAGCGCCTGATTAGCCATCACTGAATGCTAAAACAATACGTTGTTAGGTGATGTTGATCTTCATACTAAGTACGTTTATACACAATGCTGCATCCCGGCGGTGTTACAAGCTGTTCAACCCCCTAATAAATTATAGCCCATATGTTATTCCGACGTATAAGTTACATTATTGTAAAGATTCATTGAAATCCTTTCAGGGCTTGTCACGTGCGGGCTTAAAGTAATATTGCTATGCTGTGTAACAGTAATAGTGTGATATGTCTCACAGCGAGAACAGTCGACAACGTTCGAGGGCATTCCAGTTTTTAATGAAAGAGTATCAAATATCCAAACACTCATCCCGTTTTTTCCACCTTTCTCAAGACACATAAAAGCGTCCGTTGCTAAGAAGACGTAATAATTGTCTACATATAAATGACGCTTATTGGCTACTTTAGAAAAGTGGCGTTTCTATTTTTTTTTTTTTGGATTTATTAAACACTCTGTACCGCTTGTGAAAAAGTCAATAATCAGATTCCACACATTGTGCTATTGTTACATGTGTAGTAGCATTCAATTTTCAGTTGTAGTGACTCATTATCCAAGTACCAACTTGTCTACAATTGCTTTTTAAAAGCTTAACCTATTGAAATTTTGTACAAACGTTGAATTCGGATATACATGCTTGCAATGTATGACGTTTTTCTAAATCCAACATGGCGGCGCTTGCAAGATGGTGGACTAATTACTTTTAATCTCAGACCAAACACAACTAGACTTGCAAGCCTCGTACCACATTCAGTCTGTCTCTTTTCCACCAAAACGTATGGAAAACTATGTACTTCTGGATCCAAACCGTCACTTTTACTTCTAATTTGACAGTTTGGATCCAAATATACCCTGACACGCAGTAAGACGACAGAAGATATTCTCTCTTACGCTATTCTCTGCTGCATGTTTTTAATAGTGTTTTATCGCGTTTTATTAGCGTTTTATACTGAACGTCTGTTTAGGATTGTAAATCTACTTGATTTTGGTCTGAGTTTTTAATGCACCTCTACATTATGGTTGAAAAATGAAGTGACGTCCGACGATGGTGGATTTTTAGCACAATCTTGTTTTTTAAACAGCTGTTTTTATTTTTTATTTCCTTGTTAGTGATCACAATCAAATAACGGGAACTTTTCCTATGTATGCTGATATTCCACCTACACACTACACATTACTAAAATTTGTACTTACGTACATACTGTATTAAACGTGTATGAGCCTACAGCTGTCAGCCGTTGGTGCGTCATTTGCGAGGTGTGATGGTTTTTACGACGCTTCTGTGTGTTGGCTTCCAAGTGTAATTGTTCCGTTTGTACTAAACTGTTATGGTGAGGGACATCATTTTATATGGAAACATATGCGCGTGAATGGGGCACGCACGTACTGTTTCCCACTGTGGATATATTTTATAATTGGATTTACGGTATTTAGCCGTGTGGTGACGGCGAATAGAATACATGTGTCACCACCCCAGCCCAACTTTTCCCGTCATGGGGGTCGTAAAAGGCGACCGAGGGAGCTCTCCAGAGAACGGGCAGCAGCGCTCTCTGTGAGTTAAACCACAACACCACTGCGATCGCCAACCCGCCTGCCAAGCGTGGCGATTACTGGCATTTCACCCCAAATGACGAAATCTCATTGGGGGAGGCCCTCGTCCAGCAGTGGACCTTGTGTGGCTGATGATGATGATGGATTTACGGTAGCGAGATATTTATTTTTTTGAAAATGTTCAGATTAGTCTATTGAGCTGGTCATTAAAAATATCGATATCAGTTTGTTCGTAGACCTTATAAACAGGTTATCTCACAGATATATTGGGCATGTTTGACGAACCCTTAGTTTATTCTGAGATATCAATTTCGTAATGTTACTTGAACCCAAAGAGATAATAGATCAATAAGATATTCACATGAAATCGTATTGAATATAACACACAACGCGATATCGAAGAATCTTATAATAGGCGATAAAATAACCATCACGAATCCAAGTAACTTTCGTATTTACACAAAAAAATCCGATAAAAGGGCTCAGTAGGTCCCATCAGTACCAAACTACTGTTATGAAAAGTCTCAGCTGTCCAAGACACAATTGCGAAACTAAGCCCAATGTTCCAAGTACTAAAAGTCACATTCGTTTCTATTTACAGTGTACCAACTTAAGACCTGAATTCAGTTCTGTTCAGATGCAGAGAAACAACCACTAGTAATTGCTGTTTGTACCTTACATCCATCTAAGTCTATACTTTGGTATCTGTAGCCAAGTTCCAGTGGACAAATTGCAGATGGAAGCATTTCATAATAATTTTCATCATCTTTCCATTGCACAACGACACTTCAACAAACAATATTGTTCTGCTGCTTTAATCTCATCAAATTGGCCAGACATCTTTAACCTCAAATATTACTTTAATCCTAAAGAAATAAAGTTTAAGTGCCTGAGCTTGCCGGGAATGTAATAAAATCTTTTCAACTCAAGAACAACTGTTGTGGTACCTGTTGTCTCTCTCCGACTAACGTATTGAACTAACAACAGATGCTCGCTCCGTCCCTTTCTTTCGTGTCACGTGTAACACCTATGTTGGGAAAACGATGAAATTCCCCGTGCGGCCGGTGCCACAGAGTCAAAACAATTTCGTTCTAAATTGACCTTTTTGTGAAGAGAAATATATGGCATATTTGGTCAAGTTATAATGGTAATTTTTCCTTGACACGGTGGTAGGAACACTATTGTTATCTTCCAGCTTAGTGTCGTGTCTTATAGTCTGGAAAGGGGGATCTGTTGTTATTATTTTTTATCTTTATTGCACCTATTCCGACATAGTCCTTTGAAAGTGCTCTCTGAGATCATAAGCTCAAGCATTTCTGCGATATTTTATTGTATCGCTTTAAGCCCAGTGCGGCCATCTTGTGGTCAAAATCTAGAACAGTTTAACGATGTTTGCCAAAACTGAAGTTACGTTTGCGAATTTCACAAACTTACATAAGTACGTTTAATCCGTGATGGTGCCTGCTGTTAAATTATGTTGTCAATTGATTGCGTACGTGATAACGTAGTAAAGTTAGTGTAATTAGGTTTATCATATAGTTAAGTTTATATATTTATAGCGTCTATGGTCCATTGTTGGTCGGATACTTGACTTGTAACCGGAAGGTCGCGGGTTCGTGTCCGGCTACTGGACGTGTACCAATGGGACTCATTTTCAGAGCCTATGTACGCAATCCTTGTACGGTAAAGGACAACATCGTGATGAAACCCACACACCACAAGGTGTGTGAACCCTATAACGGCGATGGGCTGTCCTCCTATCACGTTGAGTTAAATACGCTTGGTGAACCATGGGCATTTGATTTAGCAAGTTCCCCTGCCTACCTCGTTTTGGGATTTAAAAGGCGTGAAGTGTATTTATTAATTATTTTTTAAATTTTATCAAAAGGTTAGTTCATTTTTATTTCTCCTGTAGAGTTAGGTCGGCTTGATTTTATCGGTGGTCACGATTAAAATCACACAAAATCTACGAAGCCAAATTCATACTATAACACGGACATTCATAGTTTACCTCCTTAGTCATAACAAACGTTATACACTGTCTACTTTTTTCACATTTCAAGGAAATGTCAAAAAAATTTAAACACTGGGTAAATTTCACATTGAATATTGTTTGTTATTTATCTGTATTGCTGTGATCAGAAATTGATTATGTTCAATATTTATGTTCCGAAGATCAAATTTAGACCACGACTTGTTAACTGAAACATAATTTTCCTACATCCTTCATAGTCGCTTGAAGTTTTAAAGAAAAGAAAGCAAAGGAAGAAAACGGAGTACAAATGTTGATTTAGTCTGAATCTTAAGTGGTCGTATTACTTTTCGCTTGTTGGCAAAGTACCGGCGTAGGCATCCAACTATTATCGCATTTAAAAACACTAAACGCCAAGAGCCTGCTGAAGCTCAGCGAGAAACCTCTCTAAAATTGAATCGCGAAATCATTTTAAGGTAAAAATGTTATTAAGAAAATGCAACAGCCTTTAATAGAACGGCTTCGCTGGATCCTCCAGACCAGACAGGAGGGGAAGGGTGGGCAGGAATGGTAGTGGGGGAGTGCCATGGCGACGGCGGTGCCTCCCCACACTTACCTTGCCTTATTATTGAAACGCATCCATAATAATCGTTTTACCATCTATTGAAGGGGATTACACTATGAACGGCCTTCGGCTGAGCACATTTTGTAGATACTTTGCGGACGATCTATGAGCCATGGCTTTTTATTGCACCACGTGTTTTGAAAAGTTCCATTTTCAGGTCTTTTTTTGCGAGATACTAAAAACTTATTGTTAGAGGAAAATGTACACTGGTTTAGTTTACTGTTAGATGATTTTAGACGCTTAAAAGAGTTAGCTAGCGTTTTAATTTAACTTCATCATCAGCCTATATCTGTCCACTGCTGGACATAGGCCTTTCCAATTGCACGCCACTGTGATCTGTTTTCGGCTTCTCGCATCCAGCTTCTGCCAGCCATCTTGCGTATATCATCAGTCCACCTTGCCTGAGGGCGTCCTACACTCCATTTGCCGAGACGCGGTCTCCACTCGAGAAATCGTTTTCCCCAACGGTCATCGGTTCTACGACTAATATGTCCGGCCCACTGCCACTTCAGCTTACTAAAACAATGGGCTATGTCGATGACTTTGGTTCTCTGTCGGATCACTTCTTCACACATTTCTGATTCGATCCTTCAGAGAAACGCCGATCATAGCCCTTTCCATAGCACGCTGTGCGACTTTGAGCTTGTGGGCCAGCCGTGCCGTCAGTGTCCACGTCTCAGTTCCGTATGCAGTCAGCAATTTAACTTATTGTGACAATAATTGAGTCAATATGAACTCACTGAAAGGATACTCGCGTCGGTAGTACCTAGTTGACTGAGCCAGTTCCCTTAGCGACAAACACTATTATTTTAGTCCAACGCAAGTCGTGATTGTTATATAATTTTGTCGCCCCGTGCAACAATATAAAATAACACGTTAACAATGCAAAACTGAGCACGAAACGAAAGATGTTTAAAAAATAACAAGCAAAATATCATTAGAAAACACTCGATATTGATGGATGAGTAGCATATTACACCCGCCAGTGCTGAGGGTAACCTGCGGTCGGCGAAATTGGCTCCTAGGGGACCCTCGCTGCCAATTATTGCTGGACGTCTGTCGGATTTATTGATGCCAATATGATACATTGTATCGTAACTGGCTAAATAACTTAAACAACAAAATTATCAAGGAAAATGCAATATGCGCGACGTTTTTGTTTATTTGCAAACGAAACCGTTCATTTCCCAATTGGTTTATAAAGAATCGTAAAATGCGACAGAATTTAATTTAACGCAAGTTTGACAGTGAATTAACTGTTTATGAGTATATAATTACTGTGACGTCCATTTTCAATTAAATTCATTTTACAATCCTTGCTATAATTGTAAAATTAATTGATAGCTTTGTGTTACTACTGCGATAACACTTATTACATAGATAGATAAACATTTATTTAGATCGCACGAAACACGTAGTAATACAAAATAAAATAAAAACAATAGCCATTTCTTGTCATTTGTATAGTCACATTTATATGGAAAGTAAAATAAGTAAATACCTACTCGTGTGCCGTGCTTCACGTGAAGAAAATGGGCTTCGACTCAGCATTATGTCACAGTTACCTGCGACGCTGGTATTCTGTCGACACCCGATAGATGACAGAGAGCGCAACCGTCACTTTCATAATCAATATAAAACATTTTAAATAAAATACCCAACAATAATTTTATTGCTTAACATATGTATAATATATATGTAAGTAGCCGTATGTACCTAATGTATGGGTGAGTGTTGAGTTAATAAATCAATACATAGTATAAAACAAAGTCGCTTTCCGATATCTGTCTGTTTGTATGTCTTCTTCTTTAAAACTAGGTAACGGATGTTGATGCGGGTTTCTCTAATGGATAGAGTGATTTTTGAGGAAGGTTTATATGTATAATACATGCATATAATAGTAGAGAAACACTGTTATTAACGTATATTGGTAAAACAACGCTTGCTGGGTCAGCTTGTAATAAAATAAATACACTTCACGCCTTTAATCCCAAAGAGGGGTAGGCAGAGGCACTTGCTTAATAAGCAAGTGAGTTAAGTGAACATGAAAATTATGTAATGGTGTGTAGGTAATGTGCAAG
Source organism: Conopomorpha cramerella (assembly GCA_012932125.1). Taxonomy (NCBI): domain Eukaryota; kingdom Metazoa; phylum Arthropoda; class Insecta; order Lepidoptera; family Gracillariidae; genus Conopomorpha; species Conopomorpha cramerella. The sequence goes on from SJJU01002905.1 coordinate 28,756, forward strand.
TGAATTAGGATCAGACTATCAGGCCGAACCAAGACATTGTTTATTTAAAAGTAGAATAATACATTTTTTGTTTGAACGAAAGCACAAATGTTCTACCCCGGAGAGGCGGTGGTAGATCGTTCCAACAATTGGTAGCCTGGTATTTGAAACTGCCACGGAAAGCTGCCGTCTTATGTTGCTGCATCAGCAGAGATTAAGAGTTACCTCTTATATTATTGTCATGTCTAGACTGGCGCCATGACAACTTCTCATGAAGATAGGAAGGTTCTCCGGTCTTAAAAACTCCAAAGAGAAGAGTAGCGAAACTTCTCCGTTTTGCATGTTTTAAATGTTATTATGATCTATCTGTACTAGCTTATGTTAGTTATGATAAAATTCAAAGGCTCATATTCTGGAACAATATTCAGTACTCAAGTGTCGCGTGGGCATAGTTTGTTTCTTTTACATAAACACTATTAGAACAAGACAAAAGTTAGTTGAGCAGAGATCTAGTTTTGATTATGTATGAAATGACATCTTTGTCCGTTCGGAGACTCTCATAAAATTAACTACTTCGAAAAAAGCTATTAGTATTATTGCTATTAATTTTTATCGCCATTTTTATCTTGACGCGTAACATTAAAAGATGTTGTAGACTATAACTCGATTCACGGACAAGCTGAGTTTCAAATCTCATCGTGGTCTTAGATTCTTTTCCTCCCTTATTCATACTCAATACGTCTCAAGTTAGATTGGAACTGTTCACCTTGTCTTTGCAAGCACTGTACATTTCTCAAGCGACGGGTCTAAACAAATTGCAATACTTGCGGGCCTTATTACCTGTCACATCGATCATGAAGTTGGCCACCCGAAACGGCGGGCAAGTGGGAGAAAGTACTTACTTCGTGCGACTGTTTTCAGGTGTTTATTTTTTTTTTATCAACTTCTTACGAGATTTTGCTTGTTGTTTTATTTCTCGACGTACACCTGTACCTTTGAAGAATGCATTGCACTGGCGCCTGCCAATGCGACCAGATGTGAAGCCGCTAAAGTTTTTCCATTTACCGAAATACGAAATAAATGAATATACCGCCTATAATTTACAATGTGACTTCGATGCGAAATATTTGAAGAATTAATGTCAGTGTATTTCGTAATACATATTCATAATATTTCCTCATATATTCCCGGCTGGCAGCATCGCGACGGCTATCGCGGATGCAATACGCTCTTGACTTATTGTCCGAGTTCACTATAGAAATTCAACATGGCTTCCCCACCGCCGAGTAATTAAAAATACGTCAGTCGCAGCCGACTTTTCCATTCGAGCATATGTCGAAATGTGAAATGATTCATTTCTCGTTTATGTTTGTAGTATCGGTGAAACTTCGATTGGCTCGCTCTGGGCTTCATAGAAGACAACGTAGACATCTGAACGGGCCATTGTGGTATCTCATTCAGTAGATACGCTGAACTAGGCGAGCTCTGCTAACTAACTGTTGTCACTATCGAAATGTACTGTACAGGTCCGTTCTATTATTAATTGGAACTCGTTCTATGCCATATACATACATTTCGGAGTGCTATTGTGATGCTGTGCGAGGAAATAAATTTATTGGAAGCGAAAGAAAAAATCTGTCCCGCGACTATTTCCAATGTAAGGGTAGGTAAAAAATAGTGAAGATAGCACTGTTTGGAAAGAAAACAACGAAGATAAAATGCCGCGGAGCTGGCTGGACAGCATGATAAATGTCGGAGTTTGATCACAGTTCCTCGTATCAGCCTTATCAAGGAGAAAGAGACGAAATGACCTTTTACATTACTTGATGGGGGACGCATCTGGTCGCAGCAGTGGCCGGCGCTCGCCAACTGATTTATCCGGAGCATCCATCAACCGCGCAGCACAGCTGAGGATCCCATCTCCCCAGTAATTTTCAACCACACACAACATTACATCACACTCTTTAATCATTCCCACCTCATTATGAAATTTTAACAAACACAGCCCGCTAATCAAACGATGGCAACAGTTTAGCATATAAATTATCTAGTGTCCCAATTAAGGGAAATGGACAGTGTTTAAAATATTTAGCAGTTCGCAATTTTGCTAGATTTTCAAATTGCAATTTGCATGTTAAATAAACGCCAATCCGTCGTCGGCGCGCGCGTTGATCCCTGTGTACTCGGCGACGTGGGGACGTACGCATTTTACTGCGCTTTGTGATCTGTTCTTTAATTGTTAATATACAGTGATAAAGGCCAGCACATTGTGGTTGGGTGGTGGACGGAAGTGTCCGTGCCAGTATCACTGAATATTAATATGACGTTCAGATTTTGTTTTACTTTGTGGCAATTCGATTATGATGCAAAACAGGCCTGCGGGAGTGTTGCTGACGACGCTCTTTTGGTGCTTCATCTTACATGAAGCGAGCTGTATGCCTACATGCTTCGTTATTCATGAGGTGGGACCTTGCAATCTTTTGTTTGCTATATTAAGGCTTAGGTGCTAAGGAAAACCCTTGCCTTAGATGAGCCGGTCGGTAAGCAACGATGGATATGGTTTACAATTAGTTTTCATAATTTCCCAACATGACGTTACCTGTACTTAGAAATTCGAATATCGTGGATAGCAGAATTTGTGGTATAATCTACCAAGTTTACTGTTCAGCTTTTTTAAATGTTCGTTGCATTTTATAGCCGTATTTTTAATTATTATTTAACGCAACGTTGGGATGCATTAATAAAGTGAGGACTTAATATACCGTAATGCAAATATGGTGGGCACTTGTTGAAGTGTGAAAAACTCAATACCCTGCGCTCCGAATTCGAAAAAGCAATTGACCTGTTTGTGTACACACTCCGAATGGTTCGTTTCATCGTAGGTATGTAGTTATTGGGTCACAGCATAAATGCACTCACAAGACAATTCCAATAACGGACTTTCCTAGCAACAATAGTTATAATCTTTTATCAATCTAAAAAAACATTTCACGTACCTTTAAATTCCAAAGGTAGCTTAGAACCAGGAGACGGACATAGAATACTTTTTCCCGATCCTGTGGGACGTGGCGCTATATAGAGGGTGTTATAGTCTGTATGACATATTGAAACTACGCGAATGAAATCGCGGGGGCGACCACTAGTATACAATAAATGCTTTGCCAACCCTTAACATTCATTTTTTCAATACTTTATAGCACCAGTTGCAAATTACAATGGATAGACTTAAATACCTACTCACGATACACTCACCCCCTGTCACATTGGGTTAAATACGCTTGGAGCTTGAACCGTGGGCATTTGCTTAGCAAGTACCCGCTTTGGGATTTAAAATGACGGGCCCGTTGGTGTAGTGATCAGCATTTCTGCCCCTGCTCCGTAGGGTCGTGAGTTCGATTCCCACTGCTGACAGGTGCTTAGGTGATGAACTTTTAAGCACTTGTTGGATGTATCTGGGTGTTTTATTTATATAAGTATAATTTACACAACACACTCGCACCACACACACAACACACTCGCACCACACACACTACACATTCACACCACACACACTAATGGAAATGTATATTTAAGTTATTAAATTCTGTCTAGTATCGCCTTGTGACAGTTTTGTAAACCTTTAAGAGCGGTACTCCCTACTACAAGCAAATCTTTGCTCAAATGGGGGTACCATCACCAAATAATTTTGTATGACACTTCGAAACTGAAATAAATATTTTTATTTTTTTATATATTATTATTTAAATGAAAAAAAATATAAGTATATATATCTCGTTGTCTCATTTCCATAACACAAGTGCTTTAGCTACTTAACATGGAATGAAGGCAATGTGTGTGTTGTTGTACAATTTTTATAAAAAAAAAGGCGTGAAGTGATATCTGCCTACCATTGCTTAACCCTCGATGAGATATCAGGCGCTCCTTCTTCGTTAGGTATTTATTATTCGGATATTTTCGGAAATATCCATAGAATCCCAGTATACAAGTCCGTTCGTGTCGATGAATCATTTACGCTAGATTAAATACTAGTTGACCCTTTGTTTGGTTTAGAGTGACTACCCAAGGGGTGGACACAGTGAGGAGTGACCACGGACCCTACACTAGTTTGTCGATCGAACTCACCTCGACCTTACACCCTCTGTCTCGCAGATTTGGGTAAAGCGTGTGAAACAGAATATCAGGCAATTTTTTTAAGGAAACGCGCACTGACACGTGTAACGTGTCAAAACAGTGACTTTTTGAGGGTAGTTCCGTATTCGCAGCTAACCAGTGAACGACGCCGCCGCCATACTCCAGTCAGCTCGCGACCACGACACATGTAAGGCCGGATCCACACTATAAGGTCGATCACGGTTCGTTCGCGGTCCGATCTCGGATAAAATATCATTAAATGAAAACCAATGTGTGTATTCATACTATCCGTAACAGTCACGTTCCGGTCGAATCCCATTCCAGTCGCGATCAGTCTTGAAGAAATGTCGATCGGACCGCGAACGAACCGTGATCGACCTTATAGTGTGGATCCGGCCTAACTGTGTCGAAACGTCGGGCAAACAACTAAGGTAAGCTGAATGCTTATCTTTGGTTAATCTTCGCGCTATAATACCCGTTTTAAACATTTAATATCAGGCAAATTGTTGCAGTTTCAATTATAAATTATTAGCTCATAATTTAACAAGATCATTTAACAATTAAGTTATTATTATACTTATGTTATTACTGTATTTACTTTGTACAGTGACTGGCACCTTTATTTGTCCCATGTTGTGAGGTTGACTGGTAGAGAATCATTTAATATTAAGTCCACCGATTGTACTCTTGGTGCAAAAAAAACAAATTAAATAAATAAATATGCCTAAACTTACTTTTCACACTAGTGAAGGATGGATTTGTAAACCGACAATTAGGGCTGTTGGGCAAATTTTACGGGTATTTGTCATGTGGTAGGGGCCACAGCAGCGTAACCTATCACCATAAGTCCGTCCAGAATTCCCTATATGTATGTATTGAAATTAGTCTGTTATCGTTATTCTAACTTCCATATGCTTAAATATGAAACAATTTTAAAATTAGGTACTCGTTTGAAGTTAAAACCAACCTTACCTAATCCTTTCTTCCTTTTAATATTAGAAGGGAAGCGAACGTCGAAAAAGTTCAGTAATTCGACCGTAAACAGTTTTGACGAAAACTTTTCAAAGCTGAATTTCGTGACGTCGCGACACAAATCCGAAAAAGGAAACAAAAATTAATATTAATCACCAGTGTCTGTTTCATAAAAAAGAGGAAAATCAAAATATACGCCTTTCTTAATGGAATTAGGCGAAAGTTTAACCACCTGTTTTTGGGGCTCTTGCCTGAGGCGGGACACCAGTGTGCTTCATTGAGAACATTTTTGGGTGTGCAAAGTAATTTTACTGTAACTATGTCTAGCTTTCCATATAAAATATTAGCAAATAGGGATCATATATCTCTGGATTGGTAATGTTGCCTGACCCACGCTAATTAGCAACGCGGTCGGTCATTTTTCTTGTTTAGCGCCATTAATTGATAAAGGGCAGTGGGCAGCCACATCAAAAGAGTCTGCACATACATTTTAAGGGTTGGTTCAATGAGATTTTTTTTCACTATTTTGTATGATTTGTGTAGGTACGATAGACCTGGAATGAGTTCCTTAACTTTAATTTTCGTGAGGTAACTTGTAAAATGTAAAAATGTTTTATCTATCTTCTCGAAAATATCCATCTTCTCAATTATCAGAAGAATCGAGTCTTTTGCAATTATCTATATCAACCTAAATCTAAATATTAGTATTTACGAGTATTCGAAATAATAATATAACGTCTTCAAATAGTTTTAAAATATTTTTTAATGAAACGCGCACAGATAATATTATAACTCAATATTGTTCACTGGGTATATAGTCGCGAAAATAAATCAAAGACAAGCTCGAGTTTACCTTTGTTATTTTACTCGACGTTTCGACGCAGTTGCATGCGTCGTGGGCAGGATTGGAGTCGTATGGACAAGTATGGGCTGATGATGATGATACCCGGTGAACAATATTTAGTTATAGTTTTAAAATGTCGTACATTGCTTAGTAAAAAATATTAATTGGCCCATGAAATAAAAGTCAACCTAATTTTGTCCCTGTTGCTGTTGAAAAGATATTTAAGGACAGCAAGATTATTAAACGAAACAACGCTAGCAACTAAAAGCTAAGTACTTTAGTTTTTAGTTTAGATACACCCGACACTTTGGCAAAACTTCGGTTACCATCTCATTAATTTTAAAATGTACAAAAGAAATCTGAGTAGCAACCATAACTGATGCGGAAGGCTTTAGCAAGCATACTTTAATTTATCTAGCTTTTCAAGTGTACAAGGGAAAATATTAACAAATTGGCCTGGAGCTGGATTAAGCAGTAAATTCTCATATCGCCGTATTAAGGGACCCTTCGGGGGGCGGCTGACCCCAAGCACTGCAGGGTTTTGCAACCTCGGAAATTACGTTAAATCAGGAGAAGCGTTCGATTAAAATACCGCTCTGTTTGTAGGTACGGTCGGCCAAGAAAATGGTCTATCAGTGTTGATGACACTTCCTGTGTCACTAAAACATCAATAAGGTAGAGTTGGTATATTGTGACAAGTGAACAATGAACCTTAATTTTTAATGACATTCATATGAGTTTCAACCTTAGGGTGGTAGAGCAGATTCTTGGCCGATCGTACCTATCTATAGGTAATTCATTGAACAGTTTTTTTTGAGTATGTTAGTGTACTACACACATCAAAAGTGTTTAGGGATAAATATAAATATGGTGGGGCATTTTTACACACGGTCATCTGACCCCAAACTAGGATACCCTGTACTATGGGTGCCAGAGACTGATACAAATACATAAATACTTTTAAATACATAGATAAATAAAACACCCAGACGCACACAACAAATGCCTCAGCTCATCACTAAAGCATTATGTCCGTGGTGGGAATCGAACTCGCGTCCGTTGTCCGAGTGGCATTAGGGATCAAGTACATTTTAGAAGATTGCAATCAAGAATATATTTTACAAATACTGAATTCATTCAAGGCATGGGGAATTAGGTAGGAGACAAATCCAGAAGATTAAATTTGATTTAAATAAATTAGATTTTTTTACAGCTAAAAATGTTCTTCTAAAAATCCCTAGACACTTTTGATGTGTGTATAAAAATGCTACTAGGTATAATATAAATATAGCGGAGAACCCGCTATTTCGTTTACAACTATTAAAATCAGGTTGCATATTAGCAAGTTTTTGAGCCGTTCATGCAAATTGCTTCATTCTTTTCAAAGTTTGTTAGTTTTGAATTCAATGCGTGAATTTTTGGCTCATGATGTCAGCCCACTGACGTTCACTGACCACCACGACACCACAATTTCAGCTCACATTGTATTATCTTCATAAAACAAGTATTTTTTATTAAGTGATGAGTGGCTTTTCTTATTAAAACCAAAGGAGCTACCACAATATTTAAGATTAAATACTTATAAACGACACGCTAATACGACAGCCAATCAAAATGTCAATATCGTCTTACCTTTATCAAATATCAAATTATTATTCCATTTAGGTAGGTGCCTAGGTCAACGGTAAATATATGTTTTAAAAAAAATACAAACTTTACCTCGTTTTGCAGTTAATCATATTGAAAAAAAAAATACCATTCAAAGAATTTAAATATTCCGATTTACCCTTTTCAGATTAAGTTTTTTACTGAAACTCGATCGGTACTCTTCTCAGTAAATATATATTAGTTGCAAGTTTTCCTTCGGCAATCGATAAGGTCGGAGTGATTTGATTTAGCTCGACGATGGCCCGAGTTTTCTTTTCGAGAGGTACAGTCGGCCAAGAATCTGATCTTGCAGCACCGTTCAAACCCATAATATGAGTTAAATATTCAGTACACACACACACTGAAATATCCTTGTAGCACTGTACAGTCGGCAATAATAAGGTCCACTGCTTTAAGGTTGAAACGTATATACGGTATGAATGAATGAATATGAATGACATTAGACTATAAGGTTAGTGTTTTGCTTGCCCATTAGTATACCCAGAATAATACTTACCCTTTAATTGATTTTGACTTTTATTACCAAGTAATAGAGTTTAAAATAACTTGTCAGTCACCGAGTACAGTGGGTGCTAATGGGTTAAATACTTTGGCAAAATTCTAGAAAATCACTATCGTCCTTCGTTCCTTCGGGAAAGTTGTGTGATATCATGGACTGAGTGACGTATCCGAGTTTCCTACACAGGAAATGTCTTCAGAACTGGTATAACACTTTCTTGGCCGACCGTACCAGATAGTTCACTACTATCGCGCTACCAATATTGCCGAGGAAATTAGTTTATTTCTACATGTAGAGCAGGAGTGAATACACGATGAAAATATAAAACCTGCTATGGAGTCAGACTAACGCATGCCGGGTTCCGTATCACCTGAAAAAAAGGAAAATAAATCAATTAATTGTTTCACGTTTTTTTAGAGCGTATGAACTCACTAAGTTATGTATGTAGAGTCGACGAAACTAACATTTAACAACAACAAACTAACGCTATTGCATTAATTTTATAAAAAAAATAACTTTTTTAGTTTATTGTATTAGGTAGATACGTGTATGATGTATTAACTGAGTCGCTAAATAAGTATTCTCTGTAGTAAATAAAATAATATAAAACAGTAAATACTATAAATTAATAAAATAATTTAATTTTTTGTTATAGCGACAACATAAATACATAATATGTGAAAATTTCAGCTATCTAACTGTTACGATTAACGAGATACGGTTTGAGCTGTGCTGCAGTCCTAGTACTTAAAAACTAGGAATAAATTTATCAAATCGATTTGCACGTTACTTCTGCATCTGTAGTATCCGCCTACCCCTCTGGGAGACAGGCGTGAAGTGTATGTATGTGTGTGTTCTGCATCAGGATGATTTATTTACTTCACTTATTTATTCATTTATTTACATTTGACACGTACACTTACATACGCAATTACAAAATAAATAAAATGAAACACAGAAATTAACAAGTAAAATTGTCGGTTTAGACGTGGCAAATGCAAAAGGGCTCTGATTCAGCGTGTGCTAGGAGTGACGTGGACACAACGCTCTCAGCTATAACATAATTCATCGGATCACACATACTTAATATACTTTCTGTATGTATATGCAAATAAACCTTGGATAATGCAGACAAGGTCCTAACAAAGGATACAAAATCTACATATTTATTAAAACGTTCATTGACATACGATGATTTTTGACCTTAAATAATATCCAATTAACACTAGCTACGGGTCTGGAAAATTTAATCTAAATTCCAGTATTGAACTAGAAAATAAGATATGCATGATATCTACTGTGGAATTTCTCTGTGCTTGTTACTTTTTGTTTGTTATGTAATATGAGAGGCCTTTATTCTTATAAATAAGTGTATAAGCCTTGTTTTTTTTCTCTTTCAGGTAAGAGTAAATAAAATGCGGGTTCCCTTACTTAAGGTAATTTAGAAATCATGGAATCTATTTATATACAAACTAGTTATTGAAAATTTTCTTTTCTACAAAAAACTTCTTAGTCAGTCAGTAGTCATTTAAACTAGGTAATAATATGTATGTATACATACATTCCAGTACTTAGATTGAACATTTATATTTTATTATAATTTTATAAAATTCATGAAATATTTTTTGTAAGTATTGTAGTTACACAAGTATTTAGTCTAGAATTAGAACAATCTGTTAAGTCTAGACTTGGGCTTTTAGTACATTTTGTTAAGTAAATTTCGTTGTACAATTTATATTAATCACTGACATTGTTGAAGTCTAGGTACCTATTGTCAAACTTTCATTGAAATGTCAGGGTGGATAATAGATTAAAGCATTACATAGGAACAATAAACCATTTAAAATAGGAGTTCTCTCCTTTACTTTTCACTTACACTAGATCTGTTTTTTTTTTGCACACTGATTCCACACATACACAAACCACGTGAACACATGCAAAGTATTATGGAGTAAAAACGTATTTTTGTTATAAGAAACAAAGGTGCCACTATATTAATACACTAGAGGACGCCCCGCGATTTCATTTGCGTAGATTAGTAGTGCCTGCATCCCAAATTTCGAGCGTCTAACATGAGCGGTTTCGATTTTTCATACAAAAGTATTTTCCCGTTAATTCTCGTTCCCGTGGGAATTTCTGGAATCACTTTCTTAGTGCACCCCTACGGTATCTAAACTATGTCCGTTCCAAATTTCAAGTGCCTAAGTTTAGCCGTTTGAGCTGTGCGTTGAAATGTCAGTCAATAAGTCAGTCAGCTTTTCCTTTTATATATTTAGATAGATATTACATCTCATCGCTCCCCACGCACAAAACTGCTCAACAGTAACTAAGACACATTATTAAGCATGTGTCGTTTATACAAGGCCAATGATATTGGAATCATATAGCTTATCATTAAACCGCGATCGTAGATTTGGCCTATGAACTGACCGTGCCATATATCTATCCATTACTGGTAACAATAAATTACCGGAAACTGTGGCTGGATGCCAAGATGCGGCCGCTGCATATCCAATTACTACAGAACCCTAAAATATTAACGTGCAAGCCCTGCATACTAACACGAAGCCTAAGTTTGATAGGATACGTCAGGGGATTTGAACTGTAAAATATTCATGTATAAAAATTAAAGTCCCGTGAATCTCTGGCTCGTCAACGATCAACTGAAATTATTGGATCTAAATAACAGAAGAACTTAGAGGTTATACAACACACTTACACACTTCACGCCTTTAATCCCAAAGAGGGGTAGGCAGAGGCACTTGCTAAAGCGCAAGTACCCACAGTGCACCAAGCGTATTTGACCCAAACGTGACAGGGGGTGAGCCCATCGCCATTATAGGGTTCACACACCTTGTAGTGTGCGGGTTTCATCACGATGTTGTCCTTCACCGTACGAGCGTTGCGTTGCGTACATAGGCTCTGAAAAAGAGTGCCATTGGTACACGTCCAGTAGCCGGACTCGAACCCGGGACCTCCCGGTTACAAGTCAAGTGTCCGACCAACTGGACCACAGACGCTTTGATAATTAAGGTGTAAAAAAATATTAATGACACTTTAGTTACATAGAAAGTATCATAGTAATCAAGACACGTCATATTTGTCAAAGTATGCTTCATAAATCTTATCCTTAGTTAAGCTCATTTTTCACAAGTCCAACTTAGTTAGGTTACCTCTGTGCTTACCTAATAAAGCTTTTCTAATTAGATTCGCTTACATGTGCTGAGGTCGTCGGTTGGTCTAATTAACTTTGCGAGGTTCCCTTTTTAAAACCCGGTTTAGAAACTTAATTACAGCCTTAAAGTTTTTTTACTAACCACAGGGATTTTGAGGATATTTTTTTCCAAAGTTTATAGACTAACTGACTTTTTCTTGCGACTGCGTGGATTATAAGAAATATTATGAGAACATACAGGAAGTTTTAAAACTAAGTATTACTTCGAAAAGTCAATTTTAACTTTCGCCTTCAATAAATAAAAAAGGTATAAGGAAAAAATACTGATTCGGTAATAACTTTAAAGAAAAAAAAACCGACTTCAACCAGAAAAAAATTACAGATTTGCGGTTTTCTCATTAATTCCACTGTCAGAACTCAACCAAAGGACATGGTCAGTTTTTGCCTCAAGCATGTATAAAGAACAAACTATATCAATTTTATGAAAAGATACAATATTTATCACATATAGCATACCTTGATAGAACTTCCGAGATTTTTCAAATAAAATATAGTTTCTAATTTGGTATTCAAGTTTACGATGTTCATGTATCATCAACAGCAACCGAACAACGTTCCATTCACAAATTATCAAAAGAAAGAAATTATAAAGTTCGGTGCGACTTATATTTTTAAATAATAAATTAACTAAGATTAAGATTAGTTTACAGTTAACGCTTAAAAATTCATTTTGTTGTTTCCAACCCATTTATTTGTCTCACAATCGATGACGTGCTGTAAGCTTTGTCTTTGATATTTGCGTATAACGAAATACCCTTTGTTATTCTCAGCGTCTTTGGCGTAGATGGTTAGCTAAGGTTATGTGAAATGTAATTCGTGGCATATGTGTACGGTAAGAAGGATGATATCACTCCTATCACCTAATTCACGAAAATATTGTCACACCTAGATATGTGTACTGTGAAAACTTTTTCTATAGACGTCATATAGGGATTTTTATTTTAAAAAACGTCCTAAAATTTCATAACACTTGTAATCGCTACGGGTGAAAAATACCCATACTCACTTTACACGTTCACCGTTCGTAAGCGCCTCACGCGAAGTAACTGTAAAGCGGCGAAAGCGCAGGCAAAGGACCAACACGAAGCTAGCTAAAAGCGCAGCGCTCTGTGATTGGCCGAAAAAAAAATATGGCAGAAAACATTTGCTGCTGGGTAAATTTTACCCATAGCGAGCAACGCCGAGTTAAGAGAAGTAAAAGTTCTAGACATCTCATATAATTTAAATACAGCTTTACACATCGCTAAGCACAACATTTATACATTGTCAAGGCAGACGTCCATAAAGAATCTGGCCATCTCCTTTAAATAGGACCAAACAGGAAGCACCAGCTTTCAGATAAAAAAGAAACATTCAAATATGTTCACCCAGTCAAAGGATGGAGGTTTTATGTAATGTAATTTCAATAGATTTATTTTGTATTAGTATAGTAATTTAAAGAAAAGAATACAATATGTTACGAGTGAAGTGTATGTCTGTAATAGGAATATTGCTAGAGACCTATATGTATTAAACTACAAATATTTAAAATGTATTGAGTAATATTCTGTTGGTGTACCATAACATAAATAAATAAATAAGTAACAAACATAAAAATAATACCGACGATCATTTGAAATTCGGTAAAAAAATATAGTTTAATACTGTATCCGTTTCGGGCAGTTGTGAATCCGAATTGTACATTATTTTCAATATCGTACTCTTTTACATGAATAATTAAAACAGACTTTAACTACTAAAAGTTTCTGTTTTAAAAGATCTGTTTAAAATTAATCATTATAAATATATATTAACTTACTAGTAAAATTGCTCGGAGGATTAAGTTTCGCCTTGCATTTACCTGTTCACACCTTGTCGATTTGTCGAACGGTACAAAGAGAAAGAACATGAGCGTAACTTATATTACCTATATATATTACTTATATACCTATACCTATAAATAAATATTTTTTATGACATTCTCGGTATATGCACTCAGTTTTAAGTTAACTCAAATATATGAACATAAGTAAGTAGTATATGAATTAGAATAATAACATCTTAAATTAAATTGTTACATTATCTAAAATATAAATTGTATAAAATATACAAAAACACCCATCTTCATCACCAATCAGGTCTGAACATAATCTCATCCCATAACTGAATTAATATAAATATTTTGTTTTACAACAACACACATAGTTTTCATCCCATGTTAAGCAAAAGTGTTATGGAATTCAGACAACTAAATATACTTACTAAAATATTTTTTTTTCTTTTAAATACATACTTATATAAATAAAACATCCAGACACATCCAACAAGTACTTAAAAGCTCATCACCTAATTACCTGTCCGCGGTGGGAATCGAACCCACGACCCTACAGAATAGAGGCAGACATGCTGACCACTACACCAACGGGGCCGACTATTATTTGCTGCCGACGGTAATCAAATTCGTGTAGCCGTGTCCGTCACTCCTCGACTATAGACGTGACATCTAGTATTGTCACTCGTTTCAGTTTGAGTCAGTTCATATTTCATTTCTACTGTTAAAAAAAATGTACACTAGAAATAGCATACAGGCATACGCAGCATCCAATATGGGCAAAAATTTTGGCTATTGACATTTTCAGTTACCACGACTCCGTATCCCAGTGTTCTAGACAATAAAAAAAAATGTTGCCTGTAAAGTTGGTATACGGACGGTAGTCTAACGTGACAACGTCAAACGTTGCAGTAGTAGTACACTCGATTGCGGAACGAGACAATGACGTCATCGTTTTCGTGCATGCAGCTCCTAGTATAGAGTTGTTAAGCGTGGTCACGTCAAAATGGGGCCTTAAATAACAAAAAATATGACACAGGCAATGGTTCCTTTCGTTTCAAAACGCTCTTCACTGACATTTTCTTGAAATCAAGATAACATCGCAAAGTTCATCACATTGATTATGGTTATTAACTTTAAATTAATTTTATTCCAAGACAGCGTACTTTGAAGTATCCAAACCTTCACAATCTTCCAAACAGAGTAACTTAAAGGGGTCGAAATAATCCCTATATTACAATTTTTTGCTCGTGTCACAGACCCCACCCGGTAGATTAAGATTACTTCCATGGCAAGGTTATTATGACCCTTTATTAGACCCAAGGTTATTATGGCAATTAACAAATTTTATTTAATATTTTGACATTTAATTTGTTTAGGGCAAGACATTTTTGACGAAGCTTGTTGCCGATATAAATCTGTATATATTATTTTAAAATGGTTTTAACGTTATAACTCTATGTTTCATTCAACGTCATATAATATCTAACAATAAATACAAAATACAAAAAATAAAAATTACAATCGTTAAACTAAAACCGCTAATAAACACTTTTACAATCATTAATAAATTAACATTGCATTCATGGTATCGGCGAGTGATATTGGTCTAGACATTGTTTAAGTTTGTGTTTAATAAATTGACGTCGGATATATAATCAAGGATCGGTTACGGAGTGTTCCCCTCATCGAGTGGAGCAACTTCGATGAGCAAACTTCTTGGTGTCCAAAACGCTTCGCCGTTTATGTTAGAACTTAACAGCTGATTTATGCACTTGATCGTACTTACATAACACAATAATATCTAGTGAGACGTGATAGCTTTTAGGTCACGCTGAGCCTGACAAGTAAAGTTTAGGTAAACAAATAGTGAATACCTTCTCACTTGGAATAACTAACTACCTATCTTTGGATTTCTCTCTTGCGAAACATAATAATATGTAATACCATTACTTCAAACTTTTGATACATTGACATGTTTTATAATCCTAATCGAGGGAATAAAATTATTCAAAAATACCTTTTATAGATCTGAAATGACATGTTTTGGTGAGGATATATTCCTATTTATATACATTATATATATATCACAAATACCATGTTTTCTGCGTAGTCAATATCAGTTTATGTATCACGCCATACATTTAATGTATGAACTGACAGGACACTGCAAGTGCGTATTCATTTCAAACATCCTGTACCAAATTTATTGAAATGAGAATGCTAGCCGATCTTCAAGAGTTAGTGGAAAATGGATGTCTAACTTTAACATACAAAATTCATCGTTTTCGAATACTCTTCATCGGTTCACAGATTCATTCAGTTTGAAAACAACAGCAGTGGATAAACTCATACCGATTTTTTCCACTTTCAACTGGTTAAAACCGGTTTCGATCTCACCAATTAAGTCAATTCGGTGCAGTCCCCGAACGTCGTCCGGCGAATTGAAAATTTAAAGTTCACAGTACATATTCCGCCGGCGATCGCATTGTTCCAATATTTAATTAAATTCAAGAGATGTTAGGGTAGAGAGATGGGTAGGTGAGGATAGGGGCGTGCGCTAGGGCCGGCGGGTCGCAAATCTACGCTATTGTCTGTCCACCGAGCCAACTGAATTATAACATGGATGGGATATTTTAGAACGGTAAAACAGCACACTTCATTGCATAGTATAAAACAAAGTCTCACTCCGCTGTCTGTTCCTGTGTAAGTATAGTTAGATCTTAAGAACTACGCAACAGATTTTGACGCGGTTTTCTTTAATAGATAGAGTTATTTTAGTGGAAGAATACATAGCATATATTATAAAAAAAATATCACACACAAATATTCAATGACTAGCTGTACCGTGCGGTGCTACTCGCGCTTTTTCGTTCCCGTGGGAATTCGGGGATAAAATATAGCCTATGTTACTCAGGAATTTTTAAAAACGTTCCAGTAGTTTTTAAGCCTATTCAAACAAACAAAGGTTTCCTCTTTATAATATTAGTATAGATAATAATAATATTTCTTGGGTTTTTCAAATTAGTCGAACCCTGAAGAAACAGATATGAGGCCAAGAGTGCATTATTCGGTTTTGTACTTTTTTTCTTGCTCGAATACATTGTATATAAAGTACAATTAGTGCCATACTAATAATTGCGTATATAGCTAGGTATCGAACGTATAATGTACCTAGCTCTCTCGACTTGTCAGTAGCATGTCAAATACAAAATAACCAGGTTCAGTAGACCTTAGATATAATAATAAGAACCTTTGTATAATCCCACGAGTTTATTGGTAAGGGTAAATGTTGTAGTACTGTGCTACGACTTTAGATGCTACGCCGTAGACGACTACGAACTAGTTGTTGAACGAGCGTAGTTAGCAAATACAAATTCAATACTCAACTTACCTTATATGTCCCGTAGTAGGGGAAAAGAAACTTTCGAGCCCTGACGTTACTTGTGACGTAGCAATAAGGCATGGTAAAAATATCCCCAAATAATCACAATATATTATAATTGACATGAACACGAATAAATAGCGTTACATTATACCATCAAACTTACATTTTATTTACACTGCTACTAAGTAGCCACTCTACATAAACTTGGTTATTGTGCCCCGCTATATGACATCAGATCTCTATAGAAACACACCCCGTGAATCCGCCATAACTATGGCGACTCGAAACAACCGCTGATGTATGGCTAACGGCTCCATTTGCTACCCATTCACTTGTCTGTTGGGATAAATACCCTGATTTGTGCAGCAAAGCCAGCCGACCGAAATAGTTTAATTGAGCGACATTGTTTTCCTACTGTACCAAATATGGAGGGTGTGCTATGAAATATCGCCGGTACCTACGCTA
This sequence comes from Conopomorpha cramerella, assembly GCA_012932125.1. NCBI lineage: Eukaryota > Metazoa > Arthropoda > Insecta > Lepidoptera > Gracillariidae > Conopomorpha > Conopomorpha cramerella. The sequence continues at coordinate 45,747 of SJJU01002905.1, forward strand.
TGGATGATACTGTTCCTTATTTACGTGATAAACTGAGGTAATTTTGCGATGTCAGGATATGGGGATGGTATACGCAGTTCGCTAAATTTAACAAATAATCTGATGAACATTTTCACTTGCGCTTTTGAATTAATTTATTTTATGAGGTGCCTGCGTGCAATTGGAGAGACCTATGTCCAGCAGTGGACGAGTTGATGATGACGAGGTGCCTAGGTATATCTTATGTTTTTATTTCCGCGATTTATTTCATATTTCATATTTTTCATTTATTATTTATTTGCTTTAGCAAGTGCCTCTGCCTACCCCGATTTGTGATTAAGAGGAGTGAAGTGTATTTTATTTACTTATTATTTCACTCGGACCTTGGAGGACCGGTACCTTGGGTCTCGGAACTAGTAAGAAATAAACAAAAGAAATTATGAAGTCATCATCACTTTCTTGTGAAAGAGATTTGCAAATGGCACACATTTTCTTGCGAAGGTATTTATAATCGGGGCCATACTTAACTACACACTCTCGACATTTACAAGACTGCCAGTTGAATAGAGTTCATTAAAATATGAGGCTCAATATACCAAGCGAGAGATTTTGGGAAGCCCCTTTCTGTGTACTACACACATCGGGGCCGGGGGTTTTATCACGTTATTTGGCATATAAAAGTGGGGTCCAATTTCCCAGCTCTCGGCTACCTAATGGAGGCATGGACTTCCGTCGGCATTTAATCTACTGCTGAATTATGTGTTGATGCCGGTTGTGCGGATGTACCGTCGTGGAGCCGGAAGTGCCTGGGTATAGGCTGCCTTTGTATATACACGTTGCCAATTTAAACTGAGCTTAGAAGTTAAGTATCTAGTAAGGGATGTCAGCTCAACTTGATAGCCAAAAGTGTATAACTTATGTTCGTCTTTAAATGTATGAGACCGCGGGAATGCACGATTTTATTATTCATTTGCGTATCTCACCGGTTCTTGAGATGGACTAAGTGGTTATTTCGGCCGAGTTCGTCGAGGAATGTAGGTTTAGTGTTTAGCATATTTTAAAAAGTTGTGGATGATGCCAAGATGTTAGTGAAATGTTTAATGTGCCACACGAAATTATACCTAACGTATATTCATCATCATCATCATCAACAGCCCATACTTGTCCACTGCTGGACATAGGCCTCTTCAATTGCACGCCACTGTGATCTGTTTTCGGCTTCTCGCATCCAGCTTCTGCCAGCCATCTTGCGTATATCATCAGTCCACCTTGCCTGAGGGCGTCCTACACTCCGTTTGCCGAGACGCGGTCTCCACTCGAGAAGTCGTTTTCTCCAACGGTCATAGTTTTGTTAAAATAATTAATGTTAGCTTGTGTTGGTAGCGAAGTACAAGTCTGAGAAAACTAGCCCATAAGCATAAGATAATTCTAATAGCAATTTTACATTTTTTTTTACATATTTTCAATAAAGTTTTTTACAGAGTTTTTTTGCACATTTTTACAAAGAAATACTCTTAAGACAAATTAAAACTCTTATAGACATTCGTATCTTTAAAAATAACTTTAAAATATCTAACGCTAAACTAACATGTCAACGATCAAATTACCTACCTCAACATAAATAAATTAAACGACTTCATTATCTGTCACATGTATCTCAGCACAGAAAGTCAAATAGAAATTTAAAAAAAAAAACAGAGAAACAAAAGTGAATCAAGTTAACAAAAACAAGCCGCAAATGCCCGATCGGCGCGCCAACCGCCTCACGGGATCTCGACAAACAAAAGCTAGGGACTCAACAGAACTCGTCACTACTGCAACAGGATCGAACGTCCACGGCCGTATTCCCTGATGTAATTACTCCGGGGCTGGCCGAGCCGATCCTCTAACACAATGAGCGGTCCCTGAGGATCGCCCACTTTGTCGGTCTAACGTGCCGCCCGGCTTAGCCCGGCGAGAATGATACAGAAAGCGGCGCACGTCCGATTCTAACCATTCACGACAAATTCTCAACATCACCGATATTATGGAAAACATCAGTCATACTTGAAGGTTACATATTACTTCGCCTAAGATTAATTCAACTAAATTCAAAATAACTACAGTTGATTACAATAATGGTTGATACATACACTGGACGACTCGCCTACGATCACAAAGACTAACAGACGTTTCAAATAATGGCTGAATACACTACGTTTAAATCAACTAAGGTTGAAATCACTATTTACTATTGGAATATTAGTTGTTTTACCTAATTTACGACTCTTAATTTTTTCAGAACATCTAACGGTTGTTTCACCAAATAGACAAACCAACCTATGCTACGGCTAAATAAATCAAAGGAAAAAATATTTAAGCTAGGTACCTACTTAGCGGCCGTTAATCTATCATTGTAAAATAAATAAAAAGAACTTAAATAAATCATAGGCAATTTTTTTCAGTGTACTGAATAATAACACAGATTATATAATAATCAGTAGGTCAGATAATCAAAAGTGAAATACTGGTACGCGACGCACAAAGAGTCCATCGTTAAACCATATGGTTGATTTTTAGTGAACATCTTCTTTATTTTTTTACTGTCGTGAACCTAAACCCCGAATGGAATGCAATGCAATAAAGTCAATATAGACTTGAGGATTCCTCGGGCAGCGGCGATACGCGCATCCCATTGTTAGGTCGCTGAAAGTGAGCAAAGCAATATTTTTTTGTTCCACAAGCACACATTCAATTGTGCGTTGCAATTCATACAATTGTGAGTTGTTCTTTATTGAGAATTAAGGTAAGGAGAATATAGGACCTCTCGCTCGAAACAATCCAAACGGATTTCATTTTTAAATAAAATTGTGCATAATTGCAAAATAAACGAGCCTCGCTTTCCTTCTCCAGTTCGAATCATAATGACTTTATTAATTTAATTATTTTACTAAAGTCAAAAGCTAACTGACGTTTCTGCGTACCATTTCTAATTCAATGTGATAGGAAACTTGTGCATTTTCTTTTACGTGTGGACTAAGAAATAATTGTTGGAAACTTAACCTTCGAAATCAAAATTGTAAATTAAATAAAAAAGTAATCGCCAGAATGCCTTCTAGTGTTTAAATTAAATAAAAATACACTTCACGCCTTTTTAATCCAAAATCGGAGTAGGCAGAGGCACTTGCTAAGCAAGTGCCCACGGTTCACCAAGCGTATTTAACCCAACGTGACAGCCCATCGCCGTTATAGGGTTCACACACCTTGTGGTGCGCGGGTTTCATCACGACGTTGTCCTTCACCGTACAAGCTTTGCGTTGTGTACATAGGCTCTTAAAAAGAGTCCTATCGGTACACGTCCAGCAGCCGGACTCGAACCCACGACCTCCAACCGGCAAGTCAAGTATCCGACCAACAGAGCCATTAATTTTCGTACAATAAAACTATCTTCTCTGAAAATTGCGGTTTGCAATTGATTAATATGTTTCTATTCTATCCGAACAGTGTATTTTTATTCTAATGTCTTTGTCTCAGGAGATGGCGAAGAATCACCAATTACTCCACTTTCGACACATTCACATCCATCAATCTTTACTTAGCCGAATTCTCATCAGTTTTCAATAATGTTGATGTTGCCTTTATTTAGAACACCATCGCCTAATCAATATAACTTTCAAATACTTACACGTGTGTTAATATACTCATATTATGTATTGTGTAATATTTTTCACGTATGAAATTAATACACTAAAATGTAACTGTCTCATATATCGCCATATACGTAGTCGTTCATAGCAATGGATGAAAGAGAAGAATTATTCATTTTGTACTGGAAAGTTATGTTTGTTGTGTTTGAACTTTGAATACATACAAAAAAGTTGTGGATGATGCTAGTGAAATGTTTAATGTGCCACACGAAATTATACATCAATTCATAGTTTTGTTAAAATTATTAATTTAGCCTGTGTTGGTAGCGAAGTACAAGTCACAGAAAACTAGCCAATAAGCATAAGATAATTCTAATAACAAGTGAATTTTTGCAATTTTTTTTGCAGATTTTTTACAAAGAAATACTCTTAAGACAAATTAAAACTCTTATAGACATTTGTATCTTTAAAAATAACTTTACAATACCTAACGCTAATCTCAGAGTAGATTAATCAAATAAGCTAGCAGCTTAGATTAGCTAGTACACTGGAAAAAATACGTCGTATAAAAGATATCAAATTAAAAAAAAAAAAATATTTTTAGTAATCTGAACTCGCTATTAAAATGTGCCTCTTGAAGAACTTTTCGTCTGAGTTTCCTAAAGTTTACAAAAGGAAAGTGGGGTTTGATACAACTTTCAAAAATATTTTTTTTCAGAAGTAGTTTACTATTAAGTTTCATTTTTAATATCGTGCATGACCAGTCATGGTTTTGTTAATATTTTGCCTGTTCCAATCTCATAGTATGCCTGCATTTTTAGTAATATTCCTCAATTTTTCTTTATATTAGACGTTTGTTTCTCTCTGCACTGCATTAAAAAGTTGAACAATCACTGAAAGTGTGTTTACACAAAGTCTCTCGGTGAAATGAACAGATTATACATAGATAGGTAGAGTAACAGTTCGAAAACTTTGAAAACCGCTGATTTGTCGTTTACATAATTTCTCCGGAGATAATGAATAGACTATAGGTGTCCTATGAAAATTACAGGACGCTATTGTATCTATTAGATAAGAAAGTCGATGCCCATCAAAATAGCGCCCAGTGCCTACTTGAATGCTGCACGCCGCAAATGGACTTAGTGCTCCAATAGGTCCTTGTGACGTAAACTTGCTGGTAGAATTGTTGCGATATCGCTCAAAGCGAATACGTGAAAAAGTGTTTCGGTTTCCAAACCGAACGAGTTTTTTTTGAGCAATTGCTTTGATATCTCAGTCGCAATATTCGTTTTTATGTTCTTTGATATATCTACTAGTTTTGTTACGACGAGTTATAAGTACATAACAAGTGTGAGTACATATTATGTACTCACACTTAGGATCTTAAGGACCATTTGGCCTCCATATATCATACATACATAGATTATTTATTATTTATTTATTTATTTATTTTTAAGGTCATGTATGAAAAGATGTATGAATGTAGATGAAGCGAAAGGGGTATGTCAGGACCGTGACAAATGGAGATCTGTAGTCTCTGCCTATCCCTCTGGGAGACAAGCGTGAAGTGTATGTATGTATGTAAGTGGTACTATAGTATAACACGTTAACAGTCCCCATACCCTACCCCATTTTATAACACACCGTGATGTCCACTTGTTTGTCACTGTTTATTACTTTATCCGGCCGAAAGTAAACGGCATACACCCTGAATTGATAAATAAATTAATAGACGGCCGGCATGGACTAGTGGTCAAGGCATCTGCCTCTAGGACGTGCCGCGGTATATAAAAGTATTTATGTAAGTTTTTAAGTCTCTGGCAACCATAGTATAGGGTATACTACACACATCAAAAGTGTCTAGGGCTCAAGTACATTTTAGAAGATTGCAACCAAGAATATATTTTACAAAAACTGAATTCATTCATAATTTATTCAAAATGTGGTGATAAGTCATTGATACAGGCATGGGAAATTAGGTGGGAGACCAATCCAGAAGATTAGATTTGATTTAAATAAATTAGATATTTTTTTGAGCTAAAAATGGCCAGGACAGGTGACCGTGTGTAATAAAATGTTGTTGTAATAAAATAAATAAAATATATTTATATTTATTTATACCTGTATCCACCGGGCGGTGGCCTCAGGTATTTTTATACATCACAGGTGCTCGTGTACCACATAGGGCACATGGCCAGAACCATTAGGCGTGTACTTCATTGGGTACACTGGACTGTTAACGTGTTAAGTGGTACCGTACTGTCTTGACTGTAGGTCGTTAAGCCGAGATCATCGGATATTGATCTGCTCACTTACTTGATACGGGCTTTCCTCCACGATTCACCGGTAGTGATTCGGGGTTCGAGCGGCCACTGCTCCGATAATAGCATGTCTATGAATATCAACCAATTAATATCAAAAGGCAAGTGGTATGATTAATCGGTATTAACGCTCCAGGAGATTATATTTTAGTCAATATTGAAACTGTAAGTGGTGGAAAATTAATGAAAATTAATTTATGTTTATAAATAATAATAGATTGTCATTGGTTGTGAAACGATTATTATGTTTATACTAGCTGACCCGGCGTACTTCGTACCGCCTAAAAGTTAATGAATGTCGTGTTACCTTTTAGCTGAACTAATTTAGGCTTTGATGAACGTAATACAAAAATAAATTTCTGAACGCAGACATGAATAGTTGTTACAGCATTTGACAGGATTGGACAACAAATGTTTGAAATGTACTAAACAAATCAGCATTTATTGAAATGATTAAGTATTAATTACACATATCGAGTTTTCATTGTTTTTAATATATTACGTATATTCTGCTATTCGGGGCGGAGACAAATCCAACGAATCAATAACCATGAAAATTCGTTCAGCAGATCTCGAGTTATGAGTGTTGGAATAAACCCGTCTTTCTTTTATAATATACAGATGTAAGTATTTATAAAAACAACCCCCTATTTTCCATTTATTGGCGTTCCGTCAAATGTCAACCCGACCGCTTTTACTCATTCTTTTTTGTTAAAAGTTTAATATAAGTTTAATATAAAAGTTTAAGATTGGTATTATAGCGCGAAAATTAACCAAATATAAGCATTCATCTTACCTTCATTGTTCAATTTTGTTGTTTTTTTACTGACAGAAGATTTAAGGAAAATCATACCAATTCGTTATCAATATTCATAGATAAGATAGGACTAGGAGAGTCTCTCAGGACCGCTAATAGTGAATAAAACTTAGCCTACTCTATAATAATCGCTAAAAAATATCCTAAAACCCAAACAAAATCACTTCCTATCAAACAAATTCCTTAATATTCAATTAAAACGGGGCATGCATGCACGAGTGCACGGTCTCCAACTTTTTCTCGCTTCCTACTAAAGATTTGGTCTCGTCCACCTAAACAGAAGGTAGATAACTTGGTCTAGGTTGTCACAGTATTTTATTCTCCATCGCGCTAACGACAACGCTGGTCTGTTTAGATAGAAGATAGTTGGTGGCGGCATGCAGTGCGGAAATTCAATAACAGCAGGAAACACAGTTACTGGCAATTAAAAGTATGCCGGCTTGTCTCATTGGTCCGGGAGGGAGCAATTGAGTTACCGGACGACCGCCTGCTGCCGGCCGCTTGAGTGTACCTTACCCCTAGAATAGGATGCTAATGCAATATAAAGTGACGCTGTTTTCTGTATCGGAACGGCAGTACTTATTGGCTGTCGATGATAATTCGTTGCACTTTTTAACTGATATTGTAAGTAAATCTATATAATGTTTTGCCATAGTTTTATGAAGTTTGAGAGAGTTTGACATACGTCCTTCAATTAAGCCCTGTTGTCGAGACTAAAGCGTACGGACTGTAATAAAAGAGAAAACGTTTTCGATAATAATTCATTGTATTGTATTAATATTTACAAGAATAGAGCCAAAATATACAATAATATTATAAAGAGGAAACCTTTGTTTATTTGGTTGTATCGAATAGGATCAAAAACTACAGGACCGTTTTTAAAAAATCTTTCACCATTCGAAAGCTACATTATCCACAAGTAACATCTTAGGCTTATATTTTACCGCGTGTAACACCGCGCGGTACAGCTACTATGAAATAAAGATACACACAACTAAACAAAACCAAGTACAGATCAAAATACGAACAAACTTAAATGTCTAATAAAAACGTCAAAACATATGCTTTTCATATTTACAAAATCGGCGACAAATAAGGTTCCCAACAGAGACGGTAAATTGGAAATTCTAAAAAGTATTCGTCTCTCTCCTCACTTCAAATGGACCTAGATTGGAGATGGAACAAAGCAGTAGTCCATTTTTAAATTTTACATCGAGTCTGTTCGGCTTTTATGACCATTTCCGAATACTGGCGACCGTTTAAAAGTAAAAGTATTGATTGTAGTGAATCACTACACTATAATAAGTAGGGTTTGTTTGATAAATACACACTGAATGAGGAAACAACTTTTGAACCCTAAAAAATTAAAAACATGTTATATCTTCATACAAACTTGTCGTCAACTGATTGCCCCTTTATATGAAGAGGTATTTTTTGTGGTATTTGACATAGGGTTGGGGAAAATTGGTATCATTGCATCGGTTCAGTGACTTGATTTTAATTAATATTTTAAATTTGACGTACTAAGACTATACGTACTAAGGGCCTTACCAATAATGGCGGAATTGCTATTTAGAAGATACACAAAGCTCAACTTAACTTGTCAGTTGTATGTCAAATACGGAATAACCGGTTCAAGTAAACCTGTAATAACAGTTGTGTAAGTAAAAAGGCGTTTATTGGTAAGGGGGTTAGTATGTAATAAGACAAAATATACTGACACAAGTCTCATAGGTAGCAATGTACCGAAATTGCATAATTTTTAATACAACAATACTTACGTATAAGTAAATGACGTCCTATGTTGACTTATGTCGATACTGAATGTTGCCAATATCCAATTATTCAGATAGTGGGATATTTTATATTAAAAAAAATCAAAAACAATGTCATTTTACAAAACGCCGAGTAAAATCAAACCTAAATCAAATTGAAAATGACTAAATGAAACCGCAACTGATTGTAAATTAAACAAAAGTGCTGACCCGTGCTTGACCCCTTCACGAAATCTTTATAATTCATCGCTTTGCTGCTATAACTAACGACAATAAAAGTCTACTCTAGAAACAGAGGAATGATGGAAATGCACAAGCTTCGTTCGGAATTAGTTTTACCGAATACCAATGATACAGGTATGTTTGTTCTAATATCAAGGAACTCTTACCAACTGGTACCAAAGCCTGCTGCACGGTTTTCATAACTTTGAAGGGATTAAGTCAAGGAAAGTCAAGTCAACAAGGCCGATCGATGTGCTGCGCCTTAGCGGAGGACATCTGGATGCTCCTGATGTTTCTGTAGGGGTCCAGCAGTGGGCTCACAAAATGATGATAACGAATCAATATTTTTTTCGAGTATTACATGCACACAGGCACAACCAGCTATATTACCTCTCATTTCATTCCCGCGGGAATTTCGGAATCCAACCAATTTAGTTAGAATCAGTTCTGCACTTTTTTCGTGAAGTAGTATAGCGTAGTGTAGCATACACGCTCACATCCAACCTCCTATTAATTTGTGAACGTGAAAGTTTGGATGGATATTTGGTTCTCTATTATTCTTTCGCGCAAAAACTACTGAACGGATTTCAATGAAATATTTCAATACTTTTACAGCCATTTTTTCATGGGAACAGGACATATTGCGGACAAATGTCTAGAACATCAACTAGACATTCGTATAATATACCTATGTAGAATTAACTGCTTACTTATTATTTTAGGTAGGTAGGTAAATATTTTATGTATATAGTGGAACGTACATACGTCGATAGGTAAATGTGTTGTTCCGCAAAATAAAAAAAGGTTTAAAAAGATTAGTTTTACGATCTCCCCAGTCCTATGTTGGGGGTTGTAAAACATTTTACACGACTCGTCTTTACGGGGATGCTATAAAGTGCCAAGATACTGCTGCTTTATAAAAGGTCGTGCTATACGCTCAAATTTACTGTTCAGTCTACATCTATCACTCACAACACTGTTTAAACTTGCCGGATTATATGGAACGCAGTTAAAAGGGGATAGAAGTTATGTTGTGTTTCACACTCTAGTCTAGTGTGACATCTAAGAGAAGAGAGAGCGCGTGTACTAAATTTATAGAAATAGGTATTTTATCACCAATGGAAGCCCCGCGATTACATACGCTTACAACTACCACCTATACACAAAATACTATCACCAAGTTTTAAAATCATAACTCCAAAAGTTACGTTTTTATCATATTCACTTCTACCCCCCCTATCACCCCCTAGGGGATGGATTTGGAAAAATCCTTTCTAATTTCACGTAAACATCAAAAAAAGAACCTCTGTGCAAATTTTTAGCTTTATAGGATCAAGGTTTTGGGCCTGCTGGGTTGATGAGTCAGTGATTAATGAATCAGTCAGGACTTTTTCATACATAATAGATGTTTATTATGACCCTTGAGTAAAGTCCATTGTTTCAGAATAAGGGCCTTAGTTTCTGCCTAGTAACCTGTTTACGTTATTTTATAAGAAATATATGTACCGAAATTTATTAGGTTCCCGTTTGAAATTGGGGATAAAATATGGCCCATATGTTATTCCGAAGCTGTATTATTGTTTTTCAAGTTTCATTAAAATCCGTTCAGTGAAATCCCCGTGAAAGTGTAACAAACATCCAACTTTTGCGTTTTTAATATTAAGTAAGAAGGACCTTGTCCTATTAATTTAACAGTTTCGCCATGTGTAATTTTAATAAATACAAAAGTGTCAGTGCTTAATCGGTTGATGCCTTGGAAATATATATTAGCGTATTTTTAGTTCTTGCTCCTAAAACGTAGAGAAATCTATTTTTTGCTATTTTGAATACATACGTTTTCCTCTTTATTGATTAGAGAGAGATGCATGTAGCTTTAACAATATCCCCTCTACTCCTTTTTATATCTGCAGCGATCGTAGCAGATGTCTAAGACTCACGTGACATAACTTGGATCACGTCTGTCACGTTCCCTCGTGTATATAAATTAAATGCTAATTCGTTAGTTTCGCTAAAACTCGAGAACCGCTTTGGCTGGCCAAAGTTCCAGTACACGAGGTACAGAGGCGAATCCCATAAGCAAAACAAAGTAGGAATTAGAGTATGAATTAGTTGTAATTTTGTTATAATTAAGTAGTAACGTTTCTGTAACTTTCTGAATTGAATAAAAAAAACATGTTTACCGAGACAACTAGTGACGTATAAATATTAGTAGTAAGAGAATAAGTCTCACAAGAACTTCGGCCAACCCTACCTTATACACTTACAGTCATCCAAAACCTTGTCTACCACTCAGAGGTTGGATTCTGACGTGAGGTCTACTCATAAGAAGTCAGTATATTTTGATGTTTATCGACTTAGACCAGTTTCGTCGTACTTCGTGTATAAAACAATTTTTATTTATATTTTTAATATTTTTTTAGCAGACCTTCAGCGACGCTGTAGAATTGTTTTTTAATTTTCGCAAGACGGTAAATCGCCGTTTAGTGAGGCCAATAGAATAGATGTATGGGATGGGATGGGGTGATGACCCCAGCCCAACATTTCCCGTTTTGGGGGTCGTAAGAGGCGACGGAGGGAACTCTCTAGAGAACGGCCAGCAGCGGTATCTGTGAGTTAAACCACAACACCACTGCGATCGCCAACCCGCCTGCCAAGCGTGGCGTTTATTGGCATTTCCCCACAATTGGTTATGGAAATTATTGGGGGAGGCCCTCGTCCAGCACTGGACGTCATGTAGCTAATGATGAAGACGGTAAATCAAATCATATGAAATTGTAGGATTATCTATTGATTAATATTCATGTAATCGTCTTTTTGTTGTTGTAAATAAAATTACTTTTTGTATATTTCTTAACCGACACTATGTGGATGTCAGAGTTATCAATAAACCATAAAACGTTGATGTAAAGTACCTACTATTCTTTGATGATAGACAATTATTATTATTTTAGTGTCTCCAAGCCTTGTATGCACCTAGCCATAGTTTGAACTTTTTAGATACGCACATAGTCACTTTTGAAAAACACACATATTTATAAAAAATAAATCAGTCGGTTTTTATTTCTATAGCTCCTTACGTCCAATGAGTTATAATTGTTTTCACTACTGTTTATTACATTATTTACTCAAGTCTCATAGTTTGTCTTAGGTGCGAATCGTGAACAGTGACGGCGTCAGCCAGATTTATTATGTAGAGTTCGGATTTGTTTGTTCACTTGTTCAGTTCGAATCCAATTACTTTGACTGTTTTTGTACGTAATTAAAGGGACTGGCTGATCACTCCACCGAGGACCCCGAATAATTACTATTGTAGATTCGTGGACTGAGGGATGATTACAATCGGCATTCTAATATGAGCCAGTGTTGCATGTAATTTCTATTGTAGTGAAGGTCAGTTTGAATCACTATGGCAATGTAAATATGTCTATAAGTACACAGCAAATGAAGACAAATGAATGTTTAATTCAATGACACAAGTGTCTGGATCAGACGCGCCCCTGTGGCTGTTTTGGTAGAGCATCGTTTTAATTATGTTTTAAGCAATCCTGTTAAAAATCGAGTCACCCTTTAAATGTAATTAGAGACACTTATAAAGTCATCAATCCGTTGAAATTCCGTATTGTAAACCCAATTATAAAAATTTGTACCAACCAACTTCTTTAATAAGTCCCTAAGTATAAAGTGGGTTAAAATTCGATCGATCTTGATCATTGTTCCGCAAGTTTTCGTCGGTTATTAATGACAAATTAATAAGGATTTTAATGTACATATACTCGCAGCACTGTACTTACGATTTTTTTATAAACTTGAGAACGTCATACATACAAATACACGTAATACATACAATACGTCTAAATCGAAGTGCAACGTCTATTTGATATTTGCTAAAGTATTTTTTTTAACGGGATATTCCCACCCACTTTCCCACCACTGTGATTCCTGTTAGAGCCAGGATCTACAGCGGCACCCAGAATAGACAAGAGCTCAATCAGTGACGACTGGGCTAGATCCCGGGGGGGGCCTAGCCTTCTGTCTTGGATCCCACATAGTTATTAAACTAAAGACGGTATTGAAATAAGAAGAAAAAATATATATATTGCTAAAGTATATGGTGATTCTTTGTCTACCTATGTATGTATGTACTAAACAGATAGCTCGGGTTGGAAATGAGTGCATGAGTGTAAGAGTATGTGACCAACAATTTACAGTGGGACATGCAAAAAACTTGATCAAATTATCACTTACAAAACACATCTGGCATTACATCATTGTATATTCAACAGGATACGAGCATGATGAGAAAGCAAACTTTTCAAGTAGAACCTTCTCCGACGTCGTAATCATACAAACTTGATGGTGAATAAAAAACCGATTAAGAAACTTTCCCGAGATGGAAAAAAATATGCTTGTTTGAAGTAGAAATGCATTTCCGGGAGTCTTGCGTCTTTCCGGTCGACGCCGCCGCCGCCGTCGTTCTCTCAACGGGGGGCCGATTCTGATGAGCAATCCCACTGAGAATTGTAACTGGAAACTTCCTAACGATGAATATAATTAAAATTAGAACATCAAATTATGTACTTCTGAAATTGTGTTTGTGATTCGAGTAGTCGCAGAACGAGTCGTTCGACAAAATTGTACAATGTTACACCTAACTTTCAGTTTGTCTAATGATTCAATGAAAGGTAAAAAGAAGAATTATTGGATTCTTTTTTCACTAGTAGGTAATCGAAAGTGGGCTGATTTGTAGAAATGTTTGATTTGTAAAAACCTTAAATAGCACTATGAAACACATAACGAATGACCTTGAAAGACAAAGCTGGGGTAGCTTTGACTGAACAATATAGAACAAGACGTTATTACACAAGAAAACAGGGAGAGAGTAACTCGTTCTATAGAACATTAATTTATTTTTTTTAATATTTTACAACAACACACACATTGCCTTCCCATGTTAAGTAGCTAAAGCACTTGTGTTATGGAAATCAGACAACGAAATATACTTAATTAACTACTTTTTTTTTCTTTTAAATACATACTATACATACATATAAATAAAACACCCAGACACATCCAACAAGTACTTAAAAGCTCATCACCTAAATACCTGCCATCGGTGGGAATCGAACCCACGGCCCTATGGAGAAGAGGCAGACATGCTGACCACTACACCAACGGGCCCGTCAACATACGTATGTAAAAGAATATTAGGTAGGTACTTAAACTCCAATTCTTTTTAATGATATGATTAGTGCGTGTATAGTATCATATTTATTATTATTATAGTTATAGATATATATGTATACTATATATGATTAGATATATTGTATATATTTCTATATAGGTATTCTATTTTATTTTTGCTTTTTTATGATTAATTATATTATGTTATTTGGTTTTTTATTACCTGACGTATGAACCTGCCATTAAATTTCTATTAACCTTTCATGTCAGCAAAACAGGTAGCCTGGAAGAAACCGCTTTCAGCGATAAGGTCGCCTTTTGTAACCTTACCATTGTCTCATCGGTGTATATAATATGTAATATCTTAGTGTACAATAAAGTGTTCATTCATTCATTCATTCATTCATTCGTTCATTCATTCATTCATTCGTTCATTCATTCATTCATATGGGTTATACTCGTTCGTACCATAAAACAAGTGAGTAGAATCGGTCCCATGACCTAAGCACGCTCCGTATTGCCAGGACGTAGGTATTCATTTCCGATCTCACATATTTTTATAAACTTTCATGTTATTCAGGAGTGTGTTTCACCACGTGGAATAGGTACGTACGGCTTATGAGGAAATGGAAATGTGTTTCTGGGACACAAGCATACGTTGGTGGTACTACCTTAAATTGCTTGTCGGGTGAAAAATATGCGCCTCTTTTGCTGCAATGTCACTTGCGTGCGAAATATATAAAGTAATGTAAGTACTTGTGAATTTTGCATTCCTGTTTTTAGTTAAAGTAAATAAGCTGAGAAGTAAGGAAGTTGCTATTACTATACTCGATAGCAAACACTTAGGGTCACACATAATTTCGTATAGTTCTAACTTAAATATTTCGAAACCGACGAGAGCTGAGTAATATTGTTTTTGAAAGACAATGAAAAATATTCAGTACAGTAAGATTTTCTTGTCGTTACGTATAAAATATTACTTTCAACGTTTGAGTTGTAATGTAAGTTTTATATATGATCCAATTTTATTGCACTCGAGTGTATAAGACAACTAAAGCTATTTTGTACGTTTCATAATTGTATCCATTTTATTTCAATACAATATTAGTCACTGAACACATATCAATAACTTTAACATATACTCGTATTTATTACATGTAATATGTAATAAATATGAAAAAATCAATACTAAAACTCACCCTTCACAATGACTTTTTACCATAGAGTTCTGTTAAAATCTACTTGAAATATCTATATATATATATAATTATGTGATCGCCTAATACCTCAATACAACTTGTCAGTGTTGTGCTACCAACATGAGATAATTTAACTTTATAGCCTAGCTTTGGCGACATTGGCGTACACAAATTTATATTCATGCTTTTTATCCAACAACAAAAATACTATCCATACTGATGTAGTTTGGGATCGGACGATAGCAAATCTTTGCATAGCGTTTTATATAAATTAGGTTCATATATTGTGTATATTTTTTTTCTATTCGGCCAGAATGAGATTGCGGGCGTTTCGTTTTTTTTACGTTCAAATTTTATGGGAACCTTCACGGAGGCTGTTAAATGTTTCATGGTTCTTTTTTCCTGTCTTGTGTGTCCTTTGTTGACTGTGGAAATAACATCTGTTTTGTATCTTATATGTATTCCTTTTTTACGTTATATAGTTATACATACATAACCTCTCGTCTATAACTCTTAGGAAGCACGATACATCCTAAATCATTTGCCCCTTAAAAATTGGGTATTCAATAGAAAATATTATATTCGGTGCATCAGTGACGTCCTAGTCACTAATGCACCTATAATTAGACTAGCAAACTTTACAAACGTTGTAAATTTTGGATGGATGCTTAGATATCTATATTACTCTTTCACACAGAAATTCTTGAAAGTGTTTGAAAGAACTCTTTATTACACAGTAGATTACAAATGCAAAATTGACAATTGCATAAGAGACCATTTATATTAGAAGAGTATCTGGTACGTTTAAAAGCGAGCTCGCAAGACAAATATCGCCTTAAGAGTTTCGTCTTACTTCGTGTACACATACGATAGTGATAAAAAATTTTGAAGGTTTCAATTAAAGTTAGCTTTTACATCGGAACAACATAATATGCTGTATTTTATCCAGAATTTCCCACAGGTACGGGAGAAGCTGTTTGGAACATTGCCGGGGTATATCTAGTGATGCGAAATACCACACTCTTTATCTTAGATCATCTCAATATAGATATTGTGGTACCTATACCATTTTTCACGTCTGAAGAGCCCTGGCAGTTTGTTAAATTTTCGGATTA
>SJJU01002906.1:0-13417 GCA_012932125.1 Conopomorpha cramerella
ACCAAACTGAGATGAGAAAATGTAACTTTAAACTGAACCTGTGCAATCACAAATAAATATTTTATTGATAAATAATTGAATTACGTTTGTGCTATTGTTACCTATGTTTGCTAAGCGGATAGCAAAATGTGTGAATCTTCACCTGCTCGGCTGCTCGATTGTACTTATTTCTTAGAAGGATTTTATATCTTTCAAGAACTGTATAATCGGCTTTAAGAGTTTCTGCAGATTATTTTCAATAACATAAGCGTATTATTGTACAATATACTGTGCCTACGAGGAGTTTAAAACATTTACCAATATAATAATACCAAGCAAATATTGTTGTGAAGGGTTTTGTGTAAATGTCTTTTACACAAACCCCTTCACTAGTTTTGGCATGAAAGCGAGACAGAATGAGACAGTTACTAAAACGTTTTACAACTGTTTTACAACGGACGACAGTGAAATGAAAAACTAAATCAGCAATGCATGTCGTTTGCCGCTATGGTGCCACTACCTGAATGTAGTAGAGTTACTGCCCCAGTATAACATATAACAGTTAACAACCAACTCAAGGTGGCAAAAAAACATATAATAGTTTATTTGACCACTTATCTCTAAAACCGCATTTTTTATTATAGAGATATATTTATGTGTTTGTTTCTTTGAATAAAAAAGCATTTGCTATTTGAAAGCCCGATGAAAGCTACATGAATGAAATCAAATAGCAAATGCTTTTTTATTCAAAGAAACAAACACATAAATATATCTCTATAATAAAAAATGCGGTTTTAGAGAAAGGGTATAATGTATATGATACATATTGTGTATAATAGCAGAGTAATAGAGAGCAAAACAACGTTGGCCTATTGTTTCAGATAAACCGATTCATTTTTTACCGACTGCAAAAAAGAAAGAAGCTCTCAATTCCACGGTATTCACGTTATTTTTTTTCTACTTGTAACCTCAGATTTTTCTGCAGACAGCACCGCTTTTGATAATTCTTTTTTTTTAAGCTTGAACTTCCAAGGTCTTCCAATTTTTTATGACATTCATGAGAAAACCATCATCATCATCATCATCATTTTCTTGCCCTTATCCCACTCTAGATGGTATCGGTTTATGAGCCTAAAATGTTTCCTGGTTGAAATCGATTCTGTTTTGTTTAATTTTTTTTTCTCAATGTTTTTTCAAATGTTTTCAGCGTTACAGTGATTCAGTGGAGCGGAACCTGAATGTGAGTAGAGAAACCTCGTTGCTCCCTCAGTCCGTGTGTACTGCAAACACTAATCAATCACAGAGAATCTTCTACCACAGCACCATGATATACTTCCTTGTCACTCAGTGAGAAGATTAACTACTTACTAACACTCGCATCGTTTATGTTTGTTTGTTTTTCCCTCACACTACGTTACTAACTTGACTTGGTCGTTGATTAGATTTACGACTTTTTCGGTGATGGGTAAAAAAAGTAATTGGTATATGCTTAACGAGTGTTTCTGCCCATAGGACGATTCTTTCGTCTTTCACACATATAGATGCTTTGAAAATATAGAGGTAATATGTATGTACCAAGTAAATTGTCTTCTTTCTCGAAAACATATTAAACTTATACTAGGCCATACCGCGTGGTGTCGCTCACATTTGTTTTTCGATTCCGCTTGGGGATAATGAAGCTTCTGAATATCCTGGATGTAGTTTTTCAGTTTATTCGTTACAAACATCCATACAAAGATACAGTTCTGTATAATACAAAGAAGAGAAAAAAAGATAATAAAACATAGGATCTTATTGCTTAACCTTACACTTATCTTTATTATCTAATTTAATTCCCTTCAGTCGCATCTAGCCAACATTTTATGCAAGTGAGTTAATTCGTCTGTTCTTACGCGATGACTTCTACAGGAGACCTACACTGTGCGGTTGACTAAGAATAATTTTCGTAGAAAAATGTTTCGTTAGCGACATGGGCAATAACTGTAGTAAAATTCGAAGGAAACGTCAAATAAAAACGTTTATTTTTATGGCGCTCAAATGTGGTTTCTTCTGATTAAAAATACAGTGTCTTGCCTAAACTTCAAAAGTACATAAAACTGTTTCAAAGGTTGAATATTGCCGCAGGCATGATGTCTGTGTGGGTGTAGAAATACTGAGATACATTAAAATATAATTTAATACATTTATCGTCGTAAACGATGAAAGAAAAAGAACATTGAGTCATAAGTAAAGATTTACAAAAAAAAAATGTGAAATTAGATCTAATTCAGAACAGAAAATGATGAAACCTATAAACCACAGTACACTATAAACATAAGGGAATCCAACAAGCATGTGTTCTTTAATAAAATTGTTGTTGATTTGCTTAAACTTCATAAAATATATTATTGTAGGTCTCCTTAAAGTAATGCCCATCTAAATAAACAATCAACAAATAATGATCTTAAAAGTATTTTATCCGTTATTTTTAAAGTTGTAGCCCGGAGTTGTTACTAGAAATTTAACCCGTTTCCGTGGGTAATTCTAATAAGGTATAGCCTTTGTGTTATTCCGATGTATATGCTGTATTATAGTTTCACTGAATTTCGCTTTTAGTTTTTGCGTTAAAGAGTAACGGAAACCCATACAAACTGTATATTAGGTATTAGTAGGGTTTCTAAATATTTCTGACACAGATAAGTCTATATGAGAGAATGTATTTGTAACTATCGATATATATTTTCGATATCGCTTTCGTCATTAGGATAAAGTGTGCAAGGTGTCGTGACGCACGCCCTTTGTGGCGTCAGCATCACTATCGCGTATAGGGCGGGCGGGCGGCAACGCAATCAAGATATAATGGTAGTACTATACCTAAGTGAGAAGTGATACTATGTGCTTTTGTGGTAAACTACGCTGGTTCCGTACGCCTACCAAGAATGTTTAAGAAACGTGATCCATTGTATATATTCGGCCGTAGCGAAGGATTTTGCATGAGCATCTAACTAATTTAATGTAGATTTGCTGCTTACTGTCGATGTTATTCTATCACAGTGGTCATAGAATTTCCATCGGGGTATAAATATAGAAAAAATATATTTCTGGATTCATTGTTCTTCTCCTCTGTATGTCCTAGGAAAACTTTGATGATTTAATTTCACAGAACCTTGTTCATCACATAATTATAAAATAAAACTAGCTTAACATTGTTTTGCTGCTATTATATTGCATGAATTATATAATCCAATAAACCTTCCCCAAGGATCACTATCTGCTAAAGAAAACCGCGATTAAAATCCGTTGCGTAGTTTTAAAGATACATAGGGGCAGACAGCGGGAGGCGACTTTGTTTTATACTATGTATTGAAACATAATATGGGGCACCGGACTTTAATAACAATAAGTACCTACTTTAAAGAACAACACTAACCGAATGTTTTTTTTATCACTGCGTGAATGTGGTGACTTGTTATTGCCTTTCTGTATTATTACTTGTTTTCTATATGTAATATGTATGCTGTAAGTTACCCCAATAAAGATTAATAAATATAATATTAACATTTGCGGACAAATATTTTTCAAGAGGACCCAGTTTTGCATTACAGTTTTACATGGTAAACCTCCAGGCTCCCCCGACTTTCAACGTGACGTAAATACGTTAGGATTAACTCGGCTTTGATCAGTGATATTGTCCACGCGACGTTTGCGGCCGGCATATCAACGCGTTCCCGCATCTAACTAGCTCTTCTACATTACTTGGGTACTAAGGCCGAGATTCATAAGCGTTTTTATACATCAACGGTTTACTGACATATTTGAGGATCTGATAATTTTATACATTTTCAAATTTCATTACAATTAATATATAGTATGAAACCCGCACAACACAAGGTGTGTGAACCCTATAACGGCGATGGGCTCACCCCCTGTCACGTTGGGTTAAATACGCTTGGTGAACCGTGGGTACTTGCTTTAGCAAGTGCCTCTGCCTACCCCTCTTTGGGATCAAAAGCGTGAAGTGTATCAATATTTTTATTTATTTAATATATAGTATAGGATAGTATTCTGGCATATTCGGTTAGCTTGACATCGTGTTGTATGCGTGTCATGACATAATGTAATATACCTACTTACCTTCTTTATATGTTTTTACCATGCTTCTTCCAAACACTCTAATATCTGGATTAGGACGATATATGCCAATCACTTATGATCGAAACTTTTACAGTTAAACATTATTAGACCATCTAAAATTTAGACTTAAGTCATGTCTTCAAAGTGCACCCGACCGTAGATTTTATCAGAGTAATATGTACTAATAACAGCCCACTAACCTGTTTTGCCCGTATTTTTTATTGGATAACTCTTGTTTCAAAAGTAGTTAGGTATACAATAAAATATAATATCTTAAAATCCATAGATTTAACTTACTCATTTTTTATTGGTTCGCTTATTCTTCCGAGCTAATAAAAATCAGTAGCTAAATCCTAATTTACGTAATTATTATAAGATCTGTACTGACATATTTACAAAATGAATACACATATTATCTTCTTGTATCATTATTAATGTTTCTTGTATAGGTCGCTCGCGGCGAGCGATTCGATACTACGTAATTGATGAGACTCGATACACAAAACGACTAATTGGGTTTACGAGCTGCGAGTCTGCAATTTCATAATACACGGCTCAAAGGTATGTCCACATAGGAGGGGGAAATTGTAATGTTAAAAGTTTGCGTGCAAAGATAAGGAAGAAATACGTAATGTTCATAGATTTCACTAATATTACACCAAATAATCATTTGCAAACAGCAATAATTGAGTTCCAATAAACTTGTCCATAAAAATTATTCCGAAGATGCACCGATCAAGCTCATTATAATTTTTCAGTTGTAGTATGTCCAATACCGAACAAGCTGTTTCAGTATAAATGTAATAATTCTAGTATAATAAGTGACGACGCTTTTATAAGCTGACCAGGCAAACGATGTTTTGCCGATATATACGTAAGTATAAAATTCCACCCCCCTTTTTATCCCTTTAGGTGATGTATTTAAAAAATCCTTTCTTACCTCGCGTATACATCATATGGAACTCCAGTGCAAAATTTCAGAAGGTTGATGAGTCAGTGATGATTGAATAAGTCGGTAAGGACTTTTTATACTTATATATAGATATATGAAGTATTTAAGTACAATCGAAAAGCCGACTGACAATCAGTGAGGCGCTGAAACTATTCTAATTTGTGTCTACTCAGTTTCCTTACATAAAGCTGTCCTTATATGGCTAGTTGAGTAGGCAATCGATATTCGAAGTTTCATTCCGATTTTGTATGCCTATTCATCCCCAAAATATGTATAGAAAATTTGTAAAACTTTCTTGCAATAACTACCTACAGTCGCGAATAGGTACCTACCTTCTACTCTTCTACCTTTTGTACCTTTTGGCCAAAGGGAAAATGAACCTCCCTGTTTTTAAAAAGCTATTTAGTATAAAAACCAGTCTTTCAGTGCGTTCCCGCCCTAACAGTTTAATACAGAATTTCACTTTAGACCAGCTTTTGCCCCGGATTGCTCGGATTCGATTGCAATTAAGATAACTATTGCAGTTAATTCCTTTAGCTTGGCTTTTATATTGATGGCGTCGAGCTCATATTGCTTTGTAATTTACTCTGAGCTTGAGCTGCCTTTTTGTAGTCGTCTCGTCTAATACTAACACTTTCTGCTACGATTCTAGGTCTTGTTATCGTGTTGAAGATCTTTTTACTGCTTTACTCCTTTCTGACATTTTCTTTGGCTTCAAACTATGTCGTTGTGCATTACCCAATGCTACTCATTTCTAATAATAAATTATAGGATGTGTGACTTAATTAATTTGTTCCTTTTCTATAATTTGACATTACTTTGATAGCATAAGACAAAAAAAAAACACACACATTACACAATATGTAAATTTCGTTAGTAGTAACGGAGTCAGCAAAAAATATTTACATAAATAGTATTATAATACATTTATAAATAAAACAAAATTATGAAATGTAGTTTTGCGACATTAAAATGCATACCAAAGCATAAACAAACCTTCAAACCAAACCTTTTTCTGACTAAATTGATTGATTTTTTTATGGAAAACGGATTACCTTAAGGTCAGTGAACCAATTTTGTGCAATATGAATACACCCTGCCTAACCTAACTGTTTTTCGCCCCTGCAGAAATTTAATCGAGTTTGTGTTGATATTTAAGAGCAACATATTCTTCCTAATTAAACCACTACGCTATCCAATTTAAACTAAAACGGGTAACATGTCACTTTTTAGTGTCGCAGCAGTCACTCTAAAGCTACGTTAAGTCTGCTTTATTCGAACTTTACCCTGTAAAACGGTACTCGGCTTCATCGGGGGTTTAATTCCACGCGCCTCGACAGTATATCGCACAGTAAATCCCAGACAATCGGTTGCATCCCTCATTCTACGGCAGCAACACGAGATTCAAGAGACGAGCAATTTTCTCGAGACACCCATAACAAGCTGCAGATAATCAGTCGTTGTCGAGAACTTCACTAGCTACATTGTACATAGAAGTCGTTCATTTTCCCAATAGCGTGGACTTGAGAGAAAACTGAAGCGCATACAGCAAGGGTTTGCGAATGAAAAATCTTGTTGAGGACGACAAGAGCGCGAGTACTAATTGAAGTAACAAGACAACCTAGGAACTTTCCGTAAGGACCCATTTAATTATGTGACTGCAACACAATGAGAGACCTACAGCCAGTCGTTGTTGTTTTGGTTTGACGATTTTTTATTTTGCATTTTATGAACCCCTTTTTGTTTTGTAGTGACTTCGGCACTTACCCCTCGATTGTGATTGGTCGGTGCCGGTAGTTTTTGTCAATCACACAGCCCATCAACTGCATTGATTGCTTTTCAAGCGTCCGCTTCAAGGAACCGGGACATACTAGTGACACTTGAGCATAGTATGTTTCTTTTATTCACACATTATTAGAACATAACAAATAATAGGTACCTGTAGAGAAGTTTTTTTCCAGACATTTTTTTTTTACAACAGAAAAAGTAAGGGACACGGTTTAGTTTAACACGTACGAGATAGGTTTGCTGGTCCAATCCAATACATCTCTACGAAAGACGGCGAGTTTATACTCAGAACAATGCATCTTGAAGTGTTAGTTGGATAAAGTTGTGCTTGTACACGGTTCAGCCATTTGGTCTTGGTTAGTCGATGCTGAGATATCTAAGTTGGCATCAACTGTAGGGAACTAAAACTTTCTGCATTTTCCTCTCGCACTGTGGGGTCTTGTTTTGTTTATAATGAAATTGAGTGCATTTATTTCCTCTTTAAAACAGTTAAATGTTACGCCTATTAGTTATATTTTGCATCAACTTTAATTTGACAGATTTTCCGTTATTAATAGTCACTATCGAATAGAAAATCCTTAATCACCTAAATTTGGCAATGTTCATTAAGAAAACGTAATAGCTGCATCATTATACAAAGTGTTAAAGGACCCCGAGAAACGTGGTTGGGCTCGTTATAATGAACAACTATTACTTAATTAAAGAAAATGTTCAATCCCCATACAAAATGTCATCTCCCGAGGCAAAAAAATGTCTGAACCCAACAACATTTCTATGACCATTGCTCTGAGTCCTTTTATAAGTATTATAAGAAAATTATAAATCATAATAATTATTGAAAAAAAAAATAAACACTCTCAACTTCTTTTAATCCCAAAACGAGAGCAGCCTCTGCCTACTCTCGTATACCTTTGTCATAGTGTTCACGCACCTTGTGCTATACGGGTTTCAGTAAAATGTTTTCCTCCACCATATGAGCGTTGCATACCTTTTTTTTTTTCGAAGGGGAAATCCATTATGGATACCCAGTCGCCCAGGGGAGGGACTAGGTTATGTCGGACTCTCACCGACTAAAACCCCTCCGGTGGTCGTCGGCGGTGCGTGTCGGGTGACTCCGGGATCTCCTAAGAACGCACCGGTGTCACCTTCGCACTGCGTCCTGAGCGTTGCATACCTACTTAACAGCATTAAAAGAACTACTAATAGTGCGTCTATTGTGTCTATGCTGCGTCTAATGTTAGATAGACTAGATACCAACCTGTTTTCAGCCAGCACTAAAACACTGTCTCATTATTGACAGTATTTGAAACGTGAAATGCAAAATAAGTAAAATATACCTAATTGGTTGAGATAAAAGAGCACAATTTGCAACTGCACCGCGATGTAACAATTACCCAGCCCGCGTCGGTGGTCATTATCCCGGGGGAAATCTCGTCCGTTTTTAATGTTACGATCTTGTTATTACGCGCTTGTTATTAATGTTACAGCAAGCGGTGTAATCGCACAAAACAATTACAAACACCTTGCACATTTGCCTGCCGACCGTGGTGCGGTTGAGCGCCCACGAGTTGGGCTATTCACGTCGCCCTGTATAATACTCACAGCTACTTAAATTGTCATCCTTACGACTCACCCGCTCGAAATGATGTGGGATGATAGAGATAGCAATATACGGTACGACTAGTCCATTTGCAAAAAAAATAGAATGAAGGTACAGGATTTTGACGTGAATTTTGTTAAAGCTTAACGAGAGAGTTAAAGTTAAATGAGATTTTAATTTAAAAGCTTACTTTATTAAACGCTCATTCATGTTGTTTACTATCTATATATAAATAGTTGGTAGATAAATAGGATTTGTTCTTTTTGAAAGCGAAACGTAGACATTTGTTATTGAAAATAATATTGAGATCAACTTGATATAGATAAATAGATATGTGTTAAATACGATAGATAGAGCAAACAATGAAGTTAAAATAACAAAACCTTATTTTAGATACAAGATAACATGTAGTCCCTAATGCCTAAACCCACCCCCAAGAGTCGTAATCGTAGGCCTAGTGCTACCTAGTAATATATGGTCATAATAATGACAACCAACTAAACCATTGTCTTCCATTAAACAAACAAACACCTCTTCTATAAAGAACAAGGTTATTTATTCGTAACCTTTCAAAACCAATATTAGAAGGTGAAGGTATTATAAAGTCGTTTTGTATCACCAGCGGGACGGACAGGTAAGCAAGATTAATATTCTACGCGCCTCCAAACGACAATGGATGCGTGCGTCGACGACGACGTTGACGTCGCCCTATCGCTGCACGGAGCAATTTCTTGCCTATACATACATTTTGTTGGATTGTTTGTTTGTTTGTATTTTATTTTTTTGTATAAACTGCTAGTATATAGAGGGAAGTAGCACAATATGTGTTCAAAAGTACTAATAGTAATGATTCTTCAAGATTTCTTTTTAAAAAATCCACAAAAGGTCAAGTCCGAAGACGAACGATCATAGAACAAAATAGTTGCATTTTTTTCGTTTGCCCGATAGATCTTTGACAAATAGATTTTATTGAAAACTCCTTCCTATTCATGATGTTTTTAGCGACTTCAATAAAAGAGTCTTTCTCAATTTGACAGTTTTTATGTTTGTTGAACCGATTTTGATGTTTTTTGCTTGTTGGAAAGAAGATATTTCCAAAGTGATAGCAGGATAAGGAAATCAAGGTATGATGATGGCAAACCCAGCAAAAATCGTGTGGTCTGGCGACTAGTACTTGCTGAAGTCGGTTATTTTCTCTTTACTTTTTACAAACTATGTAGCTAACCTAGCAAATGGGTTACCTAGAAGAAATCGCTATGAGCGATAAGGTCGCCTTTTGCAATTTTTTACATTTGTAATGTACAGTGTGCAATAAAGAGTATATTCATTAATTCATTCAAATGTTATTTTTTTTGGGCAATATACAATATACACAGTTTTTTCTTTTATTGTTTGCATGTGTTATAGATAACAACGTACACCTTCCTAAAGAATCGGTCTATCTACTTATTGCCAAATGTACTAAAATTAACTCCCATTCGTAATTTTATTATATGTATAGGTACGTTTGTTTTTATCAGTTTCACGTATTCTACTTCATTTTACTTAAAAGTATTACCTACTTATACATATCTCTATTTTTTATTACTAAGCCAGGAGCAGTCTATCTTGTCGCGCCATCTCTCGTTTATGATTCTTCCATTAGCTTTGTCTGTGAAAATAACAATGATAAAATACAACAATTAACATTTTCTTTAAGAATTATAAAACATACAAGTTCTTCTATACCAACGATTGATTATTTTCAAAATAATGTGGTATAGTATAGAATTGGGAGTAATCAGAAAGAATCGGCTTCAACCAGTAAAATTAAAACTATTGTGGTTTTCCCATGAATGCTATTGTCGAATCTGAACCAAATAAAAATGGCCAAACAGGAAGCAACAACTTTCACACACAAAAAAAATAATCATCCAAATCGGTTCAGCCAGTCAAAAGTTTTGAGGTGACTACCATAAAAATTCCTCCTCCTTTTTTATAGTCGGTTACAAAGTAAAATTGTATAGCTTTTGTTTTTTTTAAAAGAGCTACGATATTGATTATATTAACATTTTCAGTCATACGTAAAAAGGCACCAACCTCAACAGGCGAAGCCGCAAACTCACGTTAGTCATCGATTAATGCCCTTAGTCGTGTTTCGATACAACCGGTGCTCCCTCTTCAGTGTGACCCGACCTTTTGCTGTGGATAAGTCTGTTATAAAGCTTTCCGGCAGTTTCCCAGCTTAATAGTGACGATTACCCCGTTCTTTTGTCGTGTAATTGCTATATTACAGTGTAGTTTGTGATTAACTTGTATAATGTCCACTTTTTACGTCTCAAATGGTACACTGAGATTGTGCTGTTTAATTGTTTAGATATTATTATAAATGTAGATAATATACAAAAACTTTAATGGAAAAAGAACCGACTTTAACCAGTAAAATTTTACAGATTTGTGGTTCTCTCATGGATGCAATTGTCGGAAGTGAACCAATTTTAAATGGAACTAAACGGGAAGCACTTTGCATCTTTGAAATAAAAAAGAATCATCCAAGTCGGTTCACCCAATCAAAAGTTTTGAGGTAACATTTTAACTTAACAAATATACCGACGATTTGAAAAAATCCTTTTTTTGAAGACGTTAAAACGTTCACTCGATCGTCTAATTACACGAATATAATTTTGCATAAAAGTTCAAAAAGTTGTTAATAACAAATAATTAACATTTTAAAGTAATACTTAAGTGACTGATATTCAAGTAATCGTTTCCAATAAAGTGATCCTTTATTATATGAAGTTTAGTGTATAAAAAGTGTACATTGATTAAATATAGAACTAAGTAAAGCAAACGTCGTTGTGATATATGAATATCATCAATATTAACACTATTCAATAGTGCCACAATAACTGAGCCCACGGTGTTACAAAACGAGTGACGTAGTGCGCAGACTATCAGCGGAGCGGGTGTAACATAGTGCTAACGGAAGGAAACATGCTCAAGTTCTGTTCGCCCGCCGTCACTCGCCGACGGGATACTATGGTATGGGTATTATGATTTGGCAACGTTTTTGGAGTATGCAGATAAACGCTATTTTGCTAAACGCAAATTGAGATTATATTTATTATTCTTTCTGAATGCGATGTGTATCAATGTTGTATAAGGCAGGATAGCGCCTGTCTGGTCTACTAGTAATAATATTACTTGATCAAGGCCGAAATAGGTGTGGCGAATTCCACATAATGGGGAATTTTCAGGGCCCCTCTTAGTTATGACAGATGGCGCTAGTTGTATTAGGGGGACAAATGTCAACGAAATTACTAACTTCAAGCAGTCCGTATTGAAGGCGACAGTATTTTTTTTTTATTGTTTGTCTACATGTTGCAAAAGTGTCTGAAGTCTAAATAACTCACCACAAAATGTAACTGACAGAAGTCCCCCCAGATAGGCCAGGTGTCGTCCTAATTTTCCATGTGGCTATCTAAATATAACACAATGGCACCTGCCCTTTTGTACTTGTATTGTCTATCAATGCGACCTCAATAGATCGTATATCGTCACATGTTATGTCTTCGAGACACGCAGCAGCCGTTTTTCCCTCTCGTCTGTTGTGACAGGCTTTTGATATAGATAGTATTGACGCGGGAGCTGAAATGGAGCGGGCTTCGGCGGCAATTTAAGTTATACAATATCGTGTACTTTGCTCCGAACTGTTTCTTTATAACCGGGGCTCAAGAAACATTGGCTTTGTTAGCTGAAATAGAGTTAGAATGTATGTTGTACTTTCTGAGACAGGTAAATTGTACGGAACCAATGGAGTCTGAGCTACATTTCTTAGGCGAATGTTGCAGATTTAAAATTACGAAAGTATTGGATAGTACGAATCAGAATTGTCCCCAATACAGACAATGATATTATGCTACCCGACACAGTTTCAGATCCAATTATCTATTGTGGCGAACTAAGTTACATGGCATGTGAAATCTTCGGTTTTCGGTCCGTTTGTATCTAAACTTCGTATGCGTGAGAATTTATTGGTTGAAATTGTGTCTTATAAAATTTATTTATTTATTTAATACTTCATTGCAACAATATTGTGACGTTAGGGTGGATATTACAGGTAGGTAATAAGGAAATCGGTATACGTACGGAAGTAGTACCGATTATACTTAATCAATTATAAGTATAATACACGTATAAATGCTAACGATCGCTAGGAAATACAGTGCCAATGAACCAGAGACTACTCTGGTTAGCTTGCTTCCCGAGTAGGTCCAAACCCCGGAGAGTCCCGCGTAGACACCTATGACCCCCTGTCCTCTTCCTCCACGGCCTTCACCACCAGCTACGTAGTATGATCCATCCTAACCGCTCATTCGCAAGCACCAAAGATCTGGCTAGTCCTTAACACAGTCACCCCTGGAAGATATATCTTAACTTTATGTTATGCGGCTTTACCCAAGTAGCTTGCCACGTCAAATCCCCGGAGATCTCTCGGGTCTTAACACCATGAGCGTCTCAAAGCTCTGGCACTGACCGCATTAAAGGCGGCGGGATATGCATCCATATTGAGTATTCAAAACGATTTAAAAAAAAAATAATTATAGATAACTAGTGGACGCCCCGCGATTTCATATACGTAGTTTAGTAGTACCTGCATCCCAAACGTGAGCGGTTTAGATTTTACATACATATATTTTCCCGTTAATTCCTGTTCCCACAAGATTTTCTGGAATTCCTTTCTTACTCTATATCTTACTCTACTCGGTACCTAAGCTACGTCCGTTCCAAATTTCAAGTGCCTACGTTTGCCCTTTGGGCTGTGTTGATGTGTTGTATGTCAGTCAGTCAGATTTACCTTTATATATTTAGATTACCTTTTGTAACATGACAAATATGACGTATCAATATTTCATGTCTAATTATCCTGTAAAACATCAAAGTAACTTCGCAATTTTACCAGCTCCATATACCTTTCAGGTGAACCCAGGTCGCAAGGCATCTCT
>SJJU01002907.1:0-24359 GCA_012932125.1 Conopomorpha cramerella
TTTTTTTTTAAATAACACAAACAACAATAGACTAAATGTAATTATGTACTTTCGCGTTTATAAGAATGGTATATTAGATTGTCAAAAACCCAAAATTATTATTCACACTGCACAACATAAGGGCAAAAGGGTAAAGTAATAAAACGCGTCTTCAAGATTATTACTGCGAATAGATGACTACGAATGAGTAGTATGTAAATTACTATTTCGCGTGTTTTCGTATATGAGAGCTCATTTATTTGGGTCACTAAATATCGCTTTACAAGAAACTTCAAATATCTATGGAGTAGACATATTGAATGAATTAATGAATATACTCTTTATTGCATACTGTACATTACAATTGTAAAAAACTACAATGGAAAAAAATTGCAAAAGGCCACCTTATCACTCGTAGCTATTACTTCCAGGTAACCTGATTTAAATACTTAAGGAGCTTAACAGATAGAGTAATGGTCGTGTGCTGTCTGATCGATAACGTCATCAACATACTAAAAACAATAGAATCATATATAAATCTATCAATAAATATTACATAACAACGCCCCATAAACCTTATACATATTATATTGCTTTTTAAATACATACTGGAAAGTTTAAAATAAAGAGAATAAGTGAATGTTCGTACTAGTGGTGAAAAACAGTACTATGCGCCCGATTTATAGGGTCTGTTATCATCAAACTCTGACTTCCTCATTATGGTATATATACCTCTATATACTTTATATATAAATAAAAAAAGGATAAAGGATAGATTTTTATAAAACTTTGGGCGTCTGGCGTTTTGTGGTCCAGTTGGTGTCGGTAACAACTTGAACTTGTTTAACCGGGAGGTCCCGGTTCGAGTCCGGCAAACTGGACGTTGTACAAATGGGGACTGATTTTTTTTCAGAGCCTATGTAACGCAACGCAACGCTCGTACGGCTGAGAGTGACCCATTTCGTTGTCTGGAGCAGCTGCGCGAATGGGGAGGGAATACCGCGCGCATGCGACTGAACGATCGCACCGTATGTGTGTGAACCCTATAACGGCGATGGGCTCCCCCCCTGTCACGTTGGGTTAAATGCGCTTGGTGAACCGTGGGTACTTGCTTTAGCAAGTGCCTCTGCCTACCCCTCTTTGGGATTAAAGGCGTGAAGTGTATTTTTTGTATTTTTATAAACTCGGATCATAAACGACGAAATTATCGGCGAACAAACATAAAAAGCATACCTATATACAGTCGAATGGGGAATTTTCAGGACCCTTCTTTCACTCAGTAATGACAGATGGCGCTATCTGTATTAGGAAAGATAAATGTCAACGAAATGGCTGAGGTTAAGCAGTCAGTACTGAAGGTGACAGTTATTTTTTTATTGTTTGTTTACATGTTAAGAAGTGTCTGAAGTTTTCAAAAAACTTACCCAAATAATAAAAAACGTACTGAAATATGACTGACGGAATTCACCAATACCTATTAACGATATCCTAGATAAGACATTTTTGGAGTTTGCAAATTCTCCATTGAGAAAGACTCCTTTTTGAAGTCGCTTTAAGAATATTTTCAATTGTGCCAGCACCTCGTGATGTTGACGCTCGAATCAATCGCGGAAAATAAACACAAATGCTCTTTTATGTTACAGCTCTAACAATGAGGGTGCTTCTAGTCCGTTCTTTGTAGGTATTACAGCCAGACTGATTACTGTTGCTTAGCAAGCGGAAACTGAGTAAAATTTCTTTTTTTATTAAATATTTACAAAGAACTTCCGGTTTCTTGAACTTGACCATTTAAATGCATGACACACAAATTCACGAATGGGTTAAATTAATACGCTTGGGCCGGGGGTATTTGCTTAGCAAGTACCTCTCCCGACCCCGCTTTGGGAATGAAAGGTGTGAAGTGTATTTCTTTTCATTAACCCACGTTTTATGAACGGACATTACTTTTTGAGAAATTATCCTTTGAAATTGTACTATTGTAATGTGGAAGAGGCGAAAGAGATTTATAAGGATCGTAACAAGTGGAGGTGCGTGATCTCTGCCTACTCCTCCGGAAACGGGCGTGACGTATATGTATGTTAAGGCCGTCCAATAATTTCTCTAAACCACCAAAAAGGTTAAGCCGCCGTATCACCAATTCACTATTACGATCCTTACTAATATTATAAATCGGAAAGTTAGTTTGTTTGTTCCGCTTTCACGCCGTAACTACTGAACTGATTGCTTTGAAATTTCGCATACGTAAAGTTAAAAGTCTGGATTAAATAATAGGGTACTATTTATCCCGGAAAAAAATGATATTACCGAGGAAAACTTAGATTTTTCCGTAGGAATGATAAGTTTTCTTATAGTTATCCTTTATACCGCAAATATAACCGAAGTCCACGCGGGCGAAGCCGCGGGCGGAAAGCTAGTATAGTATAAAACAAAGTCGCCTGCTGCTGTCTGTCCCTACATCTATGCTTATATCTTGAATGGGTTTTGTTGCGGTTTTTTTATTAGATACATAGAAGATTAATATGTATAATACATGCATGCTATTTTTTTCTCGTGTCCAGTGAATTATTCTCATTTGTCAGTATCAAATGTCATTGTATTGATTGTATTTCCTGTTTTGTATTGTATTTCTTGTAGTACAAGAGCAACTTCGTTGCACCAATAAACTGATGTAGCACACGCCATTATGCATGCAGTGGCAGCCTATGATACAACGCTACACATGTCGCTTGGTACACGTATCACAAACTTATTGTTTTTGTGTATGTCTTGTTGGTTGTCCTAAATAAATAAAATAATATATTAAGGTATCTAACAGTAGTATCGGTATTCCACTCGAAGCGAAGCCGGACCAGGCCGCTAGTTTTAGATGAAATGCGGCTATTGTCATGCCTCAGACAAGCAGGATCGTCCGAACAGCACCGTTTCTTGCATACCAGTGAAAATGTTTTGTATTCCATTGTTACTCCGTTACCTTTGTGAATATGTAGAGAGAAAATTCATAACGATTCCTCTTACTGCTGGGATAAAGCTTTAGTAAAGGGCTGAGGAATTTGTTGTGCACTTCGGGTGGTTTCATCTGTAAAATAAACTTAGACCTTTTGAACGCGAAAAGGGTGTGTACGGAATGGAGATACTTCAGAAACAAATTCTTACACTTTACCATGTATTATAAAATAACCCAAGTCTATAGCGTTATAGAGTTCACACACATTTTGTGACACACACGTTTTGACAGGTATGAAGTAGTAAAGTAAAGTACCTCAAATAAAGCACCGGAGCGGCTGCATTCGAATTCACATAGTTTTTTTTTTTAAACGTGTATCAATTTTCCAATATACTCGCTGCTATATACATATATCTCTCGGAAAGTTAAATAGCCATACATCTATGACATATTATTTCATAAGAGGCTACACTTGTGCATTAATTTTCCATTCATGTGAAAATGCGCGTGTGAATGTTTACAACTACATACATAATAATCTTTACTCATGACATGTACCAAAAATATGTTTTTATTGAAAGTTTTAGGCTAAGCTTTCTTCGTAGTATACATATATTTCATATTTTATTATTTATTACATATACTGACTACTATAGGCCATCGGCCGCCGTTAAGGCGTGCCTCAGCGAATGTCCTTGTGTGATCCTCCGGATGTAAGGTCACCGCCGTCTGTACCAGGTCATCGAATCACCTTATTGGGAGCCCACGTAGGGCTTCCTCTTTAAACAAAGATGGGAACCTGCTTTCCTTTTTTTTAGAAATACTATATAAAGCGTTTGACCCCTCATCCTGTCTGATTAAAAGCAGCGATGTGGTTTACGATGACTTAAAGATCTCCAGACTTTATTGCGCAAGAAACACAGACTCCGGCAAGTCATTCTATATCCTGGCGGTTCGCACTTTGAAGGTAGGCGCAAACCGATTGATTTGCGGAAAAGGAATATCCACCTGCTATTGATGATGTTTTGTCGTTCTCCTGGTTGTCCTGTTGTCGCGATGAGGGTATTAGGCAATGTCGCTGATTTTCACTCATTCGATTGAGATTTATCCCTTACTCGGTGTTTGTTATATTCATATTTTGTATTTTATAAGCTTACCTTTTACTTATAGCAACCCAAAATAAACATATTTGAATACAATCAGCATGGCTTAGGCAGAGATAAATTAGCCACAATCTGTTAGAAACATCTTTCACTTCCATTACATTCATCAATCCCTTTGGCGTCCATTTACAACGACGCTTTTTTGTCGGTTTTAACGAGGCCTCATAACAACCTTGCTAATTTGAACAATGAACGTTTCAAGTGTTGCTATGTTATATCGTTTCAAATGGAAATTTTCTGGGTGCTTGTTCCTGTTAGTTATGTGTTTACACTATAACAAAGAACAAAGTTTTGTATTTTGGGTGTGTTTTTGTTACGAATAAACGGATTTCGATTCGGATTTCTCGAAATCCCCTCTGGCAGGGGGAGCTTTTCTATTTACTTATACGGCCAACAAAGTGTAAAAACTGAAGACTAAATAGTATTAGCAATACATAGGTATATAGTAATATCTGTTGATGGATCAGAACTAGCCTAAATTTGCTACTGCACCCATCCAGGAGGCCTGCCTGAATGTCGAAGTTGTTCCGGATGCCCTTCACAATAACATGCAAGTCACCGTGAAGGTTTATTGGGAACGAAGTGGGTGGTAAACGAAAAAAGGCTTAGGTCAGCTGAGTTAAAAAAACAATAAATCATGAAAAAAGTAGTACAAATCTAAATAATTGGTTTCGTGGTATTACAATATCTTTGAACAAAGTATGTATTTAAATAGAGAGACACGTCCCCAGTTGAAATTACTTATTTATTTGAAGTACAGGAGTAGCTGTTAGTAGAACAGCTTTTAATCCATAATATGTTTGATATTTTGACAAATTATCCAATCTGGAAACAAACAGGAATCTTCATTCGGTCAAGAATATATTACGGTTGAATGATCCAGGAGTTGGTCTAAGTAAACTTCCATACGTATTGCTCAGAAAAAGAAAGACTGGAGGGAGCTACGCGGCGTTCAAGTCTAGTCGTGTTTGGTCTGTGAAGTCTAGGTGTGAGTGAATGACACAGGGAGTGTCATCAAAACTGAAAAACCATTATATTGGCCCACTGTACTTACCATTTAAAGAATATAAGGTAAATAACTTAAAAAAAACGACTTAAACCAGTAAATTATTTAGACTTTTGTGGTTTTCTCATGGATGTTACAGTCTAAACTGAACCAAATTAAAATGTACCAAACGGGAATCACCAGTTTTCAAACTGTCCCCCTCCCTCCCTATCCCTAGACACTTTTGATGTGTGTATAATCCAAAAATGAGTTCACCCTGTCAAAGCTTTTGAGATAACAAACTTAAATAAACCAACCAACCAGAAGGACATATACAGACCAGATTGGTGATGTCCTGGCTGAAGGTGGCGTGAAAAGTACTCGAAACCGGAGGTCATGTATGAAAAGATGCCTACCCCTCTGGGAGACAGGCGTGAAGTGTATGTATGTATAAACCATAGAATTGAGAACCTCCTGCTTCTTTTTTAAGTTGTTTAAACCAGAATGTTTAATAGTATTCCTTTTGTTACAGAATCACTGTACGACGTACCAACAAGTCTAATAGTTCTACTATCGTGCCTCTACGGGTCCATATCCGTTTTGGCTGTGGTAGGGAACTTCCTGGTGATGTGGGTCGTCGCCACATCTAGAAGGATGCAGAGTGTCACCAACTGCTTTATTGCAAACCTTGCACTGGCTGACATCGTCATTGGATTGTTTGCAGTTCCTTTTCAGGTATGTATGTATTCCTATAGCTTTTTTTTTCAGCCAAGGTTGAGGCTAAGACATAAGGTCAGCTAAATCCCCTCCGGTGGTTGTCAGAGGTGCATGTCGGATGACTTCCGGATCTCCTAACAACGCACAGGTGTCACCCTCGCACTGTGTCCTGCAGGACTCATTTCAGACGACGGCAAACAAACTTAAGTTTGTGAGGACATAGATTAACGTGGGAAATTAGTTACTTAAAAACATTAAATGTACTTACTGCATTAAGTTATGTTGTGCCTTATACTACTCAGTCATAGTATTATTTACATGTACTTATTGAGAATGTGAATGCAAAACAGTGAAAATGTAATAAACCGTGTCAACTACAACTATTTGTCTAATATTAATTGTACGATTGTAAGAGCGTCTGTGGTCCAGTTGGTCGGATACTTGACTTGTAACCGGGAGGACCCGGGTTCGAGTCCGGCTACTGGACGTGTACCAATGGGACTCTATTTCAGAGCCTATGTAAGCAACGCAACGCTCGTACGGTGAAGGACAACATCGTGATGAAACCCGCACACCACAAGGTGTGTGAACCCTATCACGGCGATGGGCTCACCCCCTGTCACGTTGGGTTAAATACGCTTGGTGAACCGTGGGTACTTGCTTTAGCAAGTGCCTCTGGCCTACCCCTCTTTGGGATTAAAGGCGTGAAGTGTATTTATTATTTTTATTTTTATATTTATTTTCGTCCAAATCATCATGAAAGTGTCAGGTCACTGACGTTCACGATCGGCATATGTTTATGCTGAATCGACGTGATCGGAACGAATTCGTCAATGGCGAGCTAATTGCCTGTTAGGGACAAAACTTCGCGTTGACGCGCTCGCGAGTTAGGTGTGTTAGCAGCACAAGGTCAGTCACCATACACTTCACGCCTGTCTCCCAGAGGGGTAGGCAGAGACACAGATCTCCATTTGTCACGGTCCTGACATACCCCTTTCGCTTCATCTACATTCATACATCTTTTCATACATGACCTCCGGTTTCGATTACTTTTCACGCCACCTTCGGTCAGGACATCACCAATCTGGTCTTTATATGTCCTTCTGGGGCGACCTCTACACACCCGGGCCATTACATCACCCATATAAATCTCTTTCGTCAAGCGACTTTCATCCATTCTCTCCATAAGCCTGAATAAACCTGAATCTACAGTCGGCTTCTTCGACACGACGGGAAGAAAGGCAGCTGAAACATTA
Source organism: Conopomorpha cramerella (assembly GCA_012932125.1). Classification (NCBI taxonomy): domain Eukaryota; kingdom Metazoa; phylum Arthropoda; class Insecta; order Lepidoptera; family Gracillariidae; genus Conopomorpha; species Conopomorpha cramerella. Next base: position 7,045 of record SJJU01002907.1, read on the forward strand.
TATTTACATCCCCGTTTAGAATGGGATTTCTAGCGCAGCTGGGAATCGTTAATTTCTTTTTTCATACACTGAACAACTGTTTGACCACTATGTTAAGCAGCGGTCTACAATGGAGCACACTTGTTCATTACGCACCTATTTACCCGTGACTTGAATACCTCCAGATTGTACTGAGCAGGAAACAGACTCAGCAAGTTATTCCAGATCCTGGCGGATGACCGTTTTTTGTCTTTATGCTGGTTGCTCTATTGTAAAACCGCGATGGGGGTATTAGGTTATGCAACTCCGTAGCATTTTGAGGGAATATGGTGAACTGAAGTATTAGTTGTACAATACGAAGATTTTTGTAAACCAACTCGGTTTATAATACAAATGAAATAAGATATGTATAATTTATTTTATTTAATAATCCTGGTAAAGTAAAAAATATTGAATTTTGACATTTGAGTTCAATTCGACATCAGAATTGAGAATCATAAAAGTAAACTTTACCCAATGATATTATATTATAGTATATTATTTTACCAGATGAATTTTAATTATATTGAAGTAAAATTTCTAAATTCAAGCATGAGGAATAACCGCCGTTTTCCATTAAACATATTTTATTACCTTTTATATCAATACAAATGGCCTATGCCTTATCATTAAAACTTGTTAGCGTCTGTGGCCCAGTTGGCCGCATACTTGACTTGAAACCGGGAGGTCGCGGGATCGAGTCCAGCTACTGGGCGTGTACCAATGGGACTCTTTTTCAGAGCATATGTACGCAACGCAACGCTTGTACGGTGATGAACAACATCGTGATGAAAACTCGCACACCATACGGTGTGTGAAGCCTATAACGGGGATGGGCTCACCCCCTGTCACGTTGGGTTAAGTGCGCTTGATGAACCGTGGGCATTTGCTTTATAGCAAGTGCCTCTGCCTACACCGCTTTGGGATTAAAAGGCACGAAGTGTGTGTATATTTCTTTAAAACTACACAATTAATTTTGATGCTGTTTTCTTTAGTAGATAGTGACTCATGTGGGAGGTTTATGTGTATACATGCATATTATATCGAGTAACATTGTTAGTATTGTATATTAGCAAAACAACGTTTTCCAAGTCAGCTAGTAACGTAAAAATGTATGTTACATATAGAAGGTAAGCAAGGAAGAAAGAAAATTCTAAAAATACTTTCTACGAGTCGAGTGATACGTTTTCCAAAGTACTTCGCTTCATGGCGCCTATAACATTTTTCACCCTGTGTACTTTGAAGCAGGGAAATAAACCCTCCCCTGCTATTACAGGAGACTTTCCTCTAATTTCAATTAAAACGCCTGAAAATGTTTCAAGTCATCTCAACTTACATTAAAAGGGACGTTTTCGCTACTTTCGAGACTTGTTTAGGCCTATAACATTGGGTTATAAAATGTACGTTGCTTCGGTGTACTTTTTCTACATGGCTGGGTCATCATGACCACCGTTATAATAATAATCACCGCCATTATCATCACAATTATTATAATGATCATCGCCACTTTATCACCAACGCCGCCATTGTAACCATCATCACCATTTTATCATAATCACCGTCATTATTATTATCATCATCACCACCATTATTATCATCATCACCACCATTATTATCATAATTATAAACATCAGCACATATTCTTCACATAAACTTCTCCAATTGAGAATTTTCTTTTACAAATGTATGACAGTAATGACAGTTCTCCGGCCGAAAATCTGTCAGAAAAAAGCAAAAGAAAATTCCCCATGGTCATTTGCTTATTAAGCAAGTGCCTCTGCCTACCCCGCTTTGGGATTTAAAGGCGTGAAGTGTATTTATTTTTTTATTTTTTAAATTCCCCATTGCACGCCGCTGTTATTTGTTTTCTGGCTGGACATGAATAATAATTAAAAATATGTGCGCAAAAAAAGACGCTAATATAAAACATAACCTTCCGGAACATCAAGATGATTTCACGTAAAGGATGTTGAGATTTTTTGATTGTGCAAAATGTTGAATTCTTATGATGTTGAATTTAGAAAATGTTAGACTTCACAGAATGTTGACTATAAGTTCTCACGTGCTGCATATGCTGCAAACCCTCTTTAGATATGTAAAAGTAGATTTGTTTTTCTGTTATTTTCTATGAAACATTTGAAGTAAACTATCTCCTTTTCTTTACTGTAAAATGTCTTTAATATTCGGCCTTCAAAGTGAACCATCATAAGTATTCGGAATACTTATCTAGGTATACAGGATGGGGCCCAAGACACGGGCCGAAAACCTAAATATTGTTTATGCTCCTGTGAGCAAGTCATGCTCGTTTAGGAGGACGCTGGGCGTGAGAGGGAGCGAACGGATGCGAGACGCGGAGTCCATCGGCGAGGTGGTCATGTATTGTGGTCGTCATATCTCGCCGTGTAGATCTTAGAAGACTTGGACTACGGTATTCCCTGCCTGGCGTGCGAGGCGTCCGAAAAGGACTCTTCAGGGCCGTAGAAGTTCCCGACACCTGCACAAACGGGACCGTTTGGGCAATGGATGGCGGTGTTGCATGGTCCGGTTGTCGTCATAAAATGGGAGCCCACAGAGGATTGTCCCACCCAACACCCGATGGGGTGTCGTCTGGGTGCCCAGGACCCGCCCAGCATCAGCGATAGCTGAAGGTCCCTGGGGGGGTTTTAGTCAGTAGGAGTCTGACACTACCCCGTGGCCGTCCCCGAAGCGGCGTGTCCATGAAGATTTCCCCCGCTTCAGAAATAAAAAAAAGATTCAAAGTCATATTATGAATGTACTTTTTAATTGTCTCATTAGGAAAATTTTACTAATGACACAGGAAATGTCATCAAAACTGATATACTAATTACTTGGCCGAGAGTACCATTTCCTTGTCTCAGATGTATGAAGATCAAAAAGAATGTACATATTCTAGGTACTTATTACTTACTTTTTTGACTTACTTACTCTTCTTCGTCGCCATATTGCCAGAACGTTCCGGTCCCCTTCTATATGGGTCTATATTGAATTTGTGAGCAGCTAAAAGCGGCTTACAAGGCAATAGACCGGGGCGGCTAAAAGCAAGATTACATGTAGTATACATACCTACAATATATACAAAGGTTGATAAAGTCGTAAACAATTATATTGGAAACAAGCTGAGTACGCGAAGTACGTAATAAAACCTTTTGGCGACCGTCAACTTCATTCTTTAAAGGACCCTTTTTACAAGGTACTGTCATGGACAGCCGAAGCGTCGATACATTTCCTAGATAAACTGCCAAAGTTTTTGAAAGTATATCCGGCACGCCATGACTGTACCTTTCTAATCTTAATTGTCATAGCCGTTTCTTCCCATCAGTTCACTTAAAAGTTCGTAATTTTATCACATTTCCTAGATTTTCCTTTAACTAGGTCCAAAATGTAACGGATATACGGAATACTGGGAAAAAATCGCCGTAGCTGTAAAATATTTCAAAAGACTTCAAATAAGGACGCTGTGTTCATTCAACCTATTCAGTATATGGTTTTTTATGTTTGTTCGCTGATAACTCTGTCGTTTATGAACCGATTTATGATTTTTTTTTAAAAGAAGATATCTCCAAAGCGGTCCCATGATAAGGAAATCAGGGTTTGATGATGGCAAACCCGATAAATCGAGAACTTTTAAAAAAGGGCGAGCGGCTAGTGCTGGTTGAAGTGGGCTCTTTTTTCTTTAAAATTAGCTTCTTTCTATAACAAGTAACTTGAATAACCTCCTTCGTTTTTCCTCGGTTAAAAAAACCCGAGTTACAAATTCATATTATCATTTGTTGCACTTATATTGAAAGTGAGGTGCTACATAATAAAGTATAAACCCTTAGGGCGTGGCAAACATTTTTACTTATAAGCTTTAATATAGGTATTTAATTACATACTAAGTAATAAAGTTTGAGCTCTGTCAGTCCACGACTGTACAAATTACGTACTACAAGGTCATAATCGAGTATTAATTAAAATTCAATCGCATTCCATACTTACTGAGACTTAAATTGAAATCCCCTCCTAATAACAAGTAACTTAATTAAAACACTCTATGACAGAGACAAAACATCGAGTAAGTTACACATGACTTTTGCGATTTCGGTTAATATCTCAAGTACATATTACGAACCCGTCACTGTACCATCTCATATGTTATTCAGCACGTAGGGAGTGAGTTCAACGTCTTATCTATACCAATTATAATAATGAATTAATTAATACACTTCACGCCGTTTAATCCCAAAGCGGGGTATGCAGAGACACTTGCTAAGCTAATTATAATAATGAAAAGGTTTGATTTTTTCTTTATTTGAATTGAATATGCTCCAACGTTATTGGACAAATTTGAAAAAAATCTTTCACTACATTAATTATTCCTGAGTAACATAGGCTATATTTTAACCCCAAATTCCCAGGGAAACGAAAAAGCCCGCGTATCACCGCGCGGGACAACTATATAATATCAGGGACTTATTCTAGCCTATCAGAAGCGTGGACTGATCCTTAATCCAAATTATATTATTCCGACAAAGTGATTGACTGTATAAGATCCTTATAACTTGAGGTCGATGCTGACCTAAAAATTTGTATACGTCGTGTCACGGTCGACCGTTTAAAGCTCACGCTATTTAACCCATATTTTTCTTTTCTTTTTTTGATGTCTGTGTGCAAAAAAACCTTTGAATGGGAGAACCGATTTGGACAAGTCGCTTTTTTGTTTGAAAGCAGATGCTTCCCGTTTGATCCCATTTAAATTTGGTTCAGTGCTGTCAATGCCATCCATGAGATAACCACAAACGTCTAAGTATTTTCTGGTTGAAATTAGTCATTTTTTCATTATTTTATCATCATCAGCTACATAACATTCACTGCTGGAAAAGGGCCTCCCCCAATGATTTCCATGATCTTTTGGGGGGATATGACAATAATCACCACGCTTGGCAGGCGGGTTGGCGATCGCAGTGGTGTTGTGGTTTAACTCACACAGAGCGCTGCTGCCCATACTCTGGAGAGTTCCCTCGGTCGCCTCTTACGACCCCCACGACGGGAAATGTTGGGCTGGGGTGGTGACACATATTGTATTCTATTCGCCGTAACCTTGTGGCCGACTCTGTTAACTGAGGCGCTTCTATCGCATACATACCCACAAGGACGCACTTCACTCTCACAACGGGGCCGTTTATTGGAATAGTTTATTGTCGCTAAAATGGCACATACGCAAAATACAAATAAATATTGTGTTATTAGTATGGGAGTAAGTAAATACTAGAGATTCGCCGAGTAGTATTTTTGCCAATTAACGAGTACTGATTTCTATTCTGCTTAATTTTTCTCCACTGACATACAACTTGGTTCGATCAATTTCCTATTTCGCGCAAAACAAATATAAGCAGGTCTTCCCATTACGACTAATACATTACTATAATTTTGATTTCATTAATTGAGATTGTCAATGATTTTCTAAATCAGTATTAAATATTATTGTGAATATATTTTTATGAATACTTTTGTTTTAATTACATGTACCAAAATATATAATATATTGCTTTTCTTAAACAAAGTGTACTCGGCATTCAAACCGAGTTATTCGGCCGAGTACGAATATAAAAAAAAAACCCGCCGAGTACTCCAATCTCTAGTAAATACAGACTCAAGATACTTAGCAACAGGCAATGCAGTGATGCACAAGTTTTGATGATACTTTCTGAGTAACAAAAACCTCATTAATGTAAAGCTTCCATAATGTGACAAGGAATAAATGAATCTTCCTTGACTTTTATGAGAATTTCAATTTTAGGGTAAATTGCCCCTGTTTTATGGAGAAAATGCGGATTGTGGACGCGATCTCGACTCCGACACTTACTACTACATTGTTTTCGTGGTCATTCATGTATTTTTAGTAAAATTTAAAATGAAAACGGTATAATGTTTTTTTTTATTGCAAATAAGCACAGTGTGTGACCACTATCCTCCTTGGTGTTAAGCTGCGATGTGGCATACGGCGGAGCACACATATCAGCACGGGTACAATGGCATTACAATACAAAATTTATTTTATTTTTTATTTACAATATCTACAGCCAAATGTAATTGGACAATATAAAACGTAGCTTTCTTTTAGTGTAAGAATCATCAAAATCCGTCCAGTAGTTTTGGAGCCTATTTAATACAAACAAACAAATCTTTACTCTTTATAATATTAGTATAGATCATTATAATGTAAAAACAAGTATCTAACAGTTGCTCATATATTTTTCAAAGTTCCAATCGATTTATCTAGTCTGCCTTCATCAAACCTCAGACTTTCATCCCTTATCCTTAGAAAGGCTTTTTTAAACAAGCGTTTGACCACCATCCTGCCTGATGTTAAGCAGCGATGTGATCTACGATGGAGCACACTTGTTCATTAGGTACAAATTTATCCTCTTATCTGCTTTCCAAAAAATAAATCGCCAAAATCGATTCGTAAACGACGAAGTTATTCGCGAGCAAAACGTAAAAAGCTATTCGGTCGAATTAAATAAGCAATCTCCTCTTTTGAAGTCACTTAAAAAATCTGATGGTTCACAATTCTCAAAAGTATATAAGAAAACGTTAGCGGTCTCTTTGCATTTGCAACACTTGATACGGATGACGTTTAGTCGTTCTTCTAGGAAAGTAATCCCTTGGGAGAAAAGGGGGGGGGGGGTGTATTAAATTATACGACTCCAGAGTTAACGTCCGATGTACAGTGCTTGGACATTTTATGCAACAATATACAGAGCTCATCGTAAGTAAAGAATCTGAATGCAGAATTGAAAGTCTAACAGAAAAGAAGTATCAATTGTCATAAAATATAGGATCAACTCCGAAGCACAACCCACAAAAAAAAAATTAAAAAAATACTTTTAAAAAAGTATTAACGAAATTAATAATTTCGTAATTAAATTATAAAAAAATATCAAAAAGATACAAGAGAGCTCCTGCAAGGGAGTCAGATGATAAAATAACTGAAAAGTAAACGACCAATTCTTTTGTTGGGGAATATGAGGTTTTATCCGCTTTGGTCGTGATTTTATGAACTAGTTCAATGTAGGTCAAGGCACAAGCGCGGCGGCTCTCTTATACGATCAGCACCCCAAATCTGTTACGAAGCTCATTGTCATTCAAATAAGATTCAAAATCGCAAAGCAGCCTTAAGTACATATATTGTTTCTACGTTGACATTGAGAGGGTATTTTTGCTGTTTACATTTCTTCTTTCATTGCAGTGTAAAGAACCTTGATCGTAAGAACCGGTGATCAAAACATCTACCTCGGGAACGATAGTCCCGGATTCGAGTCTCGCCTTCGACATAATGCTATTTATGAATTTGTTAGTGACGGGCTAAAGATTCGTTTTGTGTAATACTAATAATATCTCGGAACATTTTCGGTGCGATATTTACTGCTCTGTGCCAAACCCTCATGTATTCATATAAAATCAGTCTCTATTTTCCTTGGTCACGGCATTACGCGTGAACGACTGGACCGATTTCTGTGTATGTGAAATCTTCTTTTGTTGTGATGTCAGATGAAGGAAAAAGTACGAATATTTCAATTTAGAAATCAATATAATATGATTAATATTAGTGATGCCCTACTTGTAAGTAATCAATATGCATGGTTGCAAGTCCATTAGCGATTGAGATTTACATAGGTAATGTAAGGGACCGGGTGAGTAGAGTTCGCCCCAAAAGGAAACACAACAGCTGTCAGTTCACATCACCGTTCTGGCGCTAGTATATTTAAGTATATAAATCATCATCATCAGCCACATAACGATTACTGTTGGACGAGGTCCTCCTCCAATGATTGTTTGGGGGGAAACGTCAATAATCGCCACGTTTGACAAGCAGGGTTGGCGATCGAAGTGGTGTTGTGGTTTAACTCAAAGAGAGCGCTGCTGCCCATCCTCTGGAGAGTTCCCTCGGTCGCCTCTCACGACCCCCTTTGACGGGATAAGTTGGGATGTATTTCGTACTTTTAAATGCAAATGTCTTCTTCACACGATGCTGTCATCTTCGGACGAGTCTTCGGAGCCCGTGTGAAGGAACGCACCCGCTCATTTCCCGCTGTACCAGACTCCTTGATCATAAGTCAATCTGTACTGGGAGCTACATAGCGCGAGATGCATTCGATTGTAAAACTGAACTACGTACTACATCGTCTAAGGTACGTATTAGAAATACTAGTTGCTTAAACCGGATCTTACATTGTCGGTCCGGTTCAAGCTTCCAAATCGGATGTCAACTTAAGTAAAATTAGCGACTTTTGACTGATCTTAAAACCGAACACTCGTGTGAACTCTGGCATTGAAATACTATTGGCACTGACCCGGATCTGAAAATCATATCCGACGCCATGTGAACAGTGGGAGAGGAGGCTTAGGTAAAGAAATATCCGAAAATCAGCAATCTTGGAACTATGAGTCCTTCATGGCGAGATAATAGGTAGTTATGATAAATATGTCCAAGTTCATCCACTTGGAACATTTCCTCGGATCAGAGTTCCAAATAACTCCGTTTTCCTTTGTGATCTAAGTAAGTGCCTAATCAAAGCGCGTTTTTTTTCGTTCCTTCGTCAAGTAACTTTTATTCGTTACAAACATCCATCCATACATACATTCTTTCCTCTTTATAAAATTATAACAAATAATGCATTAATTTCGACCGAATTTGATTACCATAAAAACGGTTCTAGTGACATTATTTTAGAACTTTTCAAGAGGAATAATTCTTTCATACATATATTTTTGGTATCTTGAACCGTTTTTGCAGCGAACGGAAGCCCTCAAGGATGTACAATTTCCCCCGTTTTTTTTTACATTTTCCATTATTTCTTCGCTCCTAATAGTTACAGCGTGATGTTATATAGCCTAAAGCCTTCCTCGATAAATTATCTATTCAACACAAAAATATTTTTTTCAATTCGAACCAGTAGTTCCTGAGATTGCGTTCAAACAAACAAACTCTTCAGCTTTATATTATTAGTATAGATACGAGTTGGCGACTTGTAACTGAAAGCCCATATTGACATTTTTAACTCCGTGTCATACCAAATGTGGCCGAAGGATCTTTGTGATCGTCAGTCAGGTTCTGTCTACCTATCTGGAGATTACCGACGTGGAGTGTATGTCTGTATGTATATAGATGAAAAACAAAATAAAAAACAGATTAATAGACTTTACGTATCCTGGTACAAGTAAAATTTTGTAAATAGACAATAAAATGTTTGTTTCCATGCAAAACAGAGATGCCAATTATGCTCTGATTTGGTAAATTGGTACAAAGGAAACCAATTTCAAACCTTTATCTAATTGGGGCAATATTGTGCGGAAATATAGATTGTCGAAATAGCTGTGATTGCAGGCAATTGTGATATTTGTTAGATTTACCTTTGCTAGTTCCCGGCAAAAGAGTTTCTTTAAATTTTGCATTAGCGATTTTTTTTCTAGGTATACATATTGCAAAACACACTCAACTAAGTACAACTTAAACAAAATACGTATTATAACACCAAACGAAACGAAATTCTCGCTGAAATATTTATGTCAATATCATATAGTTATAGCCCGTTAGCTTTTAAAATATATTTAACAGTCTATCATGTTGTAGTTCTATCTCACTCTTTTCACATGTTACAAGACAAGGATAGAAGTACAAAATGATAGGCTGTCTATTCAAGTATATTACTTCAAACTAATTAACTGTACCAATTTATTTCTTTCCATCCTTTTTCGATAAGGTTAGGATAAGGAATTTTCAGGGCCCTTATTTCTCTTAGTTATGACAGGTGGCACTAATTGTATTAAGGGGTTTAGTGTCAACGAAATGAAGAATGTCCTCTGGGTGCCCAGGACCCACCCAGCACCAGCGATAAACGAAGGCCATCGGGGGGGTTTTAGTCAGTAAAAGTCTGACACTACCCCGTCGCCGTCCCCATAGCGGCGGGGTGTCCATGAGAACTTCCCCCTCGTCAACAAAAAAAAAAGGTATAGTGTGCACGAATAGCTTTGACTAGAAGCGCCATCTCTTTCTATCACCATTGTTCGTACTTTGTTAAGAGAGCAGTTTCTAAGCCAGATTTGACGTTTGTAGGCGGCTTATAGGGGAAAACATAATCCATTCCTACTAACATGACTAGACTTCGAAACCTGGTGCAAACGTACGCCGTAGGTTTGTCTGCGCCCGCGCCAGTTCGATTTTGATATACTTGCAAGGAATATTTTCTCGTTCTTTAATCCCATTTAATTATGACCCTTAGTAAAACAGAGATGCTCTTTGATTTTGATTGCCGAGAGACCATTTTACTTTACCTGGTTTATATTCTTAATATCTTAATAATGAATAAAAGGAAAAGCTGACTAACTGACTAACATATCAACGCACAGCCCAAACGGCGAAACGTAGACACTTGAAATTTGGTACGGACGTAGCTTAGGTACCTTAGGGGTGCACTAAGGAAGGAATTCCTGAAATTCCCACGGGAACGGGAATAATCGGGAAAATTATTTTGTATGAAAAATCTAAACGGCTCAAGTTAGATGCTTGAAGTTTGGGATATAGGTACTACTAAACTACGCGAATGAAATCGCAGGGCGTCCACTAGTAATATATATGAATAAAAGGAAAAGCTGAATGACTGACTAACATATCAACGCACAACCTAAAACGGCGAAACGAAGACACTTGAAATTTGGTACGGACGTAGCTTAGGTACCACAGGGGTGCACTAAGAAAGCAATTCCTGAAAATCCCACGGGAACGAGAATAAACGGGTAAATTGTTTTGTACGAACAATTTAAACGCCTCAAGTAAGACGCTTCAAATTTGGGATGCAGGTACTACTAAATGAAGCGAATGAAATCGCGGGGAGTACACTAGCACTTCATATATTACTGTATATTCTGACATACCTATTGTTTGTTTATATTTAGTTTTTTTTACTTCTCTTTTTAACATTGTATGTGACGGACCATAAAATACACATTATATGAAAATAACCCTAAAAAGGTGTTCTATTTAACTACAAAGTCTGAGTAACAGTACTTCGGTGCCCAACAACATCGTTATCACGAGAGTTAGAGTTTAGAAGAATTGCCCCCTTGCAGTGTTGACAAAAATGGTTAATAGCAGCGATTAATGTGGTAAATAAAGGGGAATTTTCAGGGCTCTGGTTACTTTTAGTTATGACAGATGGCGCTTACTGTATTAGGGGGGATAAAAGTTAAGGAAATTACTAACTTCAAGCAGTGTGTATTGAAAGTCACAGTTTTTTAAAATATTTTGTTTATATGTTACAAAAGTGTCTGAAGTTTAAATAACTGACAGAAGTCACACTGAACTCCTACTAGCGACATCTAGATAAGAAATTTTTGGAGTTTGAAAATTTCCCATTATTACGTATCACTTTGATTATTCACACAGACAGTCAAGCTGCTATCAAGGCGCTGGACTCTAGCACGATTTGCTCCAGACTGGTCGAAAACTGTGTGAATGTACTAAATCAACTAGGAAATTCTAACACGTATCTCCTACGTTTTCAATCAAGAAAATAAATTTTACTTTGTCTGAATAAATTCTCTACTTCTAACCCTCGTCGCGTCGTTACCATTGTACTGTCTTTCAGAGTATAAAGAGCGTTTTATGTACACAGTATTCAGATCCGACCAGTTAAATGTGTTTCACAAAACCCTTCGTCAAATTGTAAATGTTCGGTTGCCTACCTAAATTTAGTCACCTCCATTATAGGTCACAACTCGAAATTACTAAAACAAATTAATGACTTTAAATTCTAGACTATGTTTTCTGTAGCTGACAACTTCTGGCTAGATTAAAAACCGTGAATAATTGAAATATCATGCTACTTTATAAAAAAAATGCCTGACCCGGCAGACTTTGTTTTGCCAGTATATACTTATTATTCCCGTTCCCGTGGGAATGTTTCCTGAAAAATACTGTCGTATTTAAGCTATAGTACCCACCGAAAAAGTTATAATATTATATTATATGCAAACGGGTTTTCCTGATAAACCCCGTTTCGTGGGTTTATCGGGAAAACCTTTTAAAAAGCCAAAATTTTTATTTTATTGACTAAAAAGTCCGCCATATTGATTTCAGAGAGACGTCACTTTATTTTTCGAGTTATGCTTAATACCCTTTCATTTCATTATCATATTGTAGAGATGCATTAAAATAATATAATTAGATTATATTAAATAATTTAATTTAGGAAAATGTCATACTGTAATCCGATTTAAACGTGAATATAAATTTTTTGCACATTCGGTTGACAATATTTGCATCAAAATGGGGTATTTTTAGGGCCCTTGTTTCTCTTAGTTATGATAGATGACGCTATGTGTATTAAGGGGGGGTCAATATTCACGAAATTACTAACTTCGAGCAGTTAGTATTGAAGGTGACAGACAGTAAATTGTTTTATTGTTTGTTTACATGTTACAAAAATGTTTGAAGTTTAAATAACTTACCAAAATAATAAAAACGTACAAAAACATAACTGACAGAAGTCACCCTGGACATGTACTAGCGACATCTAGATAAGAAATTTTTGGAGTTTTAGAAAATTCCCCATTGTGTTGCAAGATATGACGCGAACAAACATACTTACTCAATACTAGCTGTACCGGGCGGTATTATTCACGTTTTTGAAGTGAAACTTCTTTATCGGCGTTGGAAAAAAAATACCGTCACATTTTTCGGTTACGCGTCACATTTTTTTCCGTTACGCGATATCTTTTTTTAAATTTAAGATATTTAAGGTTAACCTCAGTTTCTGATTGTAACTATCGGTCAATGTATATGATTTCATAAAAATAGTAGTAATTAATTAATACGACTGCTAATTTAATGAACATCAATTAATTGGCATAGAAAAAAAAAATAAAAATAAAATAAATACACTTCACGCCTTTAATCCCAAAGAGGGGTAGGCAGAGGCACTTGCTAAAGCAAGTACCACGGTTCACCAAGCGTATTTAACCCAACGTGACAGGGGGTGAGCCCATCGCCGTTATAGGGTTTCACACACCTTGTGGTGTGCGGGTTTCATCACGATGTTGTCCTTCACCGTACGAGCGTTGCGTTGCGTACATAGGGCTCTGAAAAAGAGTCCCATTGGTACACGTCCAGTAGCCGGACTCGAACCCGGGACCTCCCGGTTACAAGTCAAGTGTCCGACCAACTGGACTACAGACGCTCTAGACTAGAGTATAAATAAATATATAAATAATTGTATTATTTGTATTCATGTCTATGATGATAAAATTCTTTTGTTTAAACTTTATCTAATTTAACTTTATTTAACCAATTTCTGGAAAGTTGCATGTAGATCATGTTGCGAAAAATAAGGCCATAAAGAAGTTTCACTTCTTACGTGTGTACACTAGTACACGCACACATTTTTTTTTAAATATAGCCAACATTTTTCTTTATAGTATCCTGGCACACCCATCGGTATTTCCCATTACTGGTAGTAAGGTGGTAAGTATTACTGGTTGACTGGTAGAAAATGCTTTAGCATTAATTCCGCCATGTGTACTTCCTTGTGCATTAAAGTGTTTAAATAAATAAATAAATAAACATAGGCTCAGTTATAATTTAACATTTTAATGCTGAAAGAATTATCGAAATTCATCCTGTACTTATTGAATTACTTCCTTACAAACAACAAGTTAACACGTTGGCGGACAGTAAAAAAACACAATAGATTTTTTATTGTTATGACTGCTATAGCCGTTCACTGTCCAGGAAAGTGTTAACTAAAAGCTTTTACAGACTAGCCTAGCCTACCTAACCTAGTTTATCCTATTCTCGTGTTCATTTCTGGATTAATTATTGTCTATGTTTTATTCCGAGAAGGAACCTGGCCCCATACATGAGGCCACTCAATAATATTATTATCGCGTTTGTGACAGAGATAGTCCTAGACGAGTGCTTTAACACTGTAACCCTCACACGGCGAAAACAATAACACGGTTACTAATAAACCCACTTAAACCTATGTTGTTACAATTCTATTCAAACTGGTTATTTCGTATTTGATATACAACATATTTGAAAATCAACGTGATAGGGTTTCATCACGATGTTGTCCTTCACCGTACGAGCGTTGCGTTGTGTACATACACTCTGAAAAATAGTTCCATTGGTACACAATAGTTTTCGTATGTATCAAAGAAACATCCACCCAAAGAAACATTTTGTTGTGTACTATTTATGTTTAGAAGCACTAAGTAAGTACAATATATGTATGTACATGCTTGAGTGTTTCTCTGTATAGTGAGTGGGCCGGACCGCGGTTGTAAATCAGTTGCTATCAGCGAGTCGGAAAATGTTCTTTCTTTGTTCCAATTCTTTGTTGGAACCGGAACTCGGTCTTAAGGCTCTTAATTTGCGACGTAAAGTACATTTTTGTTTGGTTTGTTTTACTGAATATTTTTTTAATGGCAAAACAAGAGTGTCTACGGTAACGTTAAAACGTACCTGCATTACTTCAACGTACTGGTATACAACTAAAAAAAAAACATTTAAAAAAAATTAAATCTGCGGCGTAGAAGATAAAAGCGGAATGGAGTAATATCTTTTGTGGGACAGAAGAACCGGAATGATTCTGTCATCTTTTATTTTATTTTCTTAATATACATCGGTGACTGGTGGGATTAATTTTTTTAGGCATGATCCACTTTATTTTTAACCCTTAGCTGCATAGTGATGTAATACTACATCAGTATAAATTTTCTCGAATTTTTTTTCTAGCCGTCCCATCTACAGATTTTTAATTCTAAATTATTGTCAAAGGTACAACTAATACGTATGAACGCAGTTTTGACTTTAGACCACTTTTATTTATTCCCATGATGTAGGCCACATAATTTAAGAAGGATAGGTTTTAATCAGCCAAAAAAAAGGGATATGTCAGGGTCGTGACAAATGGAAATCTGTAGTCTCTCCTACCCCTCTGGGAGACAGGCGTGAAGTGTATGTATGAAAAGCTGTATGAATGTACATGAAGCGAAAGGGGTATGTTAGGACCGTAACAAATGGAGATCTGTAGTCTCTGCCTACCCCGCTAGGACACAGGCGTGAAGTGTATGTATGTATGTAAGAAAAAAACATGCAGTTAAGGGTTAATAATCTTGAAGGCCTAAACATATTAGGATATGAATAGTAGTAACTGAAAGTGCCTATATGAAAGTTTTTGTTTGTGTTGCAGACTATATATAAATTACACCGCGCCTCTACATCGTACAATATCACGTTCACGACGCGGCCACGGGGGCGAGATATAATAAAGGACTGTACTAAAGTTATTCAATATAGTACCTAGTTGGTGGGATGGACATAACGACCCTAATTTTTTTACGATCCTGTTCACGCTTGTACATATTTCATACGTAATCACTTTCCTTCCGCTACCTTACTTCAGAACATCACAACACAAGTTGAGAATGTTTAACCCATTAATAAAGTACTTTTCACGCCACCTTCGGCCAGAACATCACCAATCTGGTCAATATATGTCCCTCTGGGGCGACCTCAACTCACCCGGCCCATTACATCTTTTTTTTTTTAATCCCAAAATGAACAAGCGTTTGATCACCAGCCTGCCTGATGTTAAGCAGCGATGTGGTCTACGATGGAGCACACTTGTTCAGAAGGTACCTATTCACCCGCGACTTGAAGACCCTCAGACTGTACTGCGCAGGAAACACAGACTCCGGCAAGTCGTTCCACATCCTGGCGGTTCGCACTATGAAAGTGGACGCAAACCGTTTGGTTCGCGTAAATGCCAAATCCACCTGGTATGGATGACGTTTTGCCGTTCTCCTGGTTGTCCTATTGTAAAAACGCGATGGGGGTATTAGGTTATGCAACTCCGTAGCACACTCTCCGAAATGCACCGGACAGAAGACAGACCTGACGTTTGTCCATGCTTATTTACCCCAACGTGATTGGGGATGAGTCAACACCGTTATAGGGTTCTCACTTGTGCTGTGCGGGTTTCATCACGATGCTGTCCTTCACCGTAAGACCGTTGCGTTGCGTACATAGGCCCTGAAAATCTGAAAGACAGTACGCGTCCAGTAGCCGGACTCGAACTCGCGACATCCCGGTTGCAAGTCAAGTAGCCACAAACGCTCTTACTAGTATTTTTTTATATAACACGAAATTAACCCTTTTTTATTTCAATCCCTAACCGACTTTAACTAGCTATGAGCCAAAAAGGCTGAAATGTAGGTATTTCGAATCAGTACGCGGATTAAATCGCGGGACGTTCTATTTAATATGTAAAATCCAAGTCACAATGTTAGTTAACGTACTCCTTCGAAACGGCTTGAAAAATTCCTTTTTTGGTTTGAAAGTTTAGTTTAGTTCCATTCCGACAACTGCGTCCCTGAGAAAACCACAAATCAGTCGAATTTTATTGCTTGAAGTCAGTTATTTTTTCTTTCAAATGGTAGTAGTAAAAAGTTAGTTAGTAAAATTAAAAAGCCATAGTTTATTGAGGTTTTATATCGCGGGCATTGGACGCTACCAAATAATTAAAGGTTTATTAACTGTTGAAGCCTTTTTGGAATGCCTCTCTGTAGAGCCATCAAAGTTACTTAGTAGCATGTTTCGTGGAACTTTCATTGATTGTAACTGTGTAAATAGAATAAACAACAGGGTATGTCATTTGGGAAATATTTGTTTTATTATTAACTCAGTGCGAAAGTAGACATTTCCCTACTTATTATACCCCGCTTACTATCTGAGGCATGACATATAGGCAGCTATTTTCCCATCTCATCCAGCTCGGAGCGCGGCGTGAGGTTACCGGAGTGCGCCCTCACTGATGCAATTTCCCCGGATAAATCTACTTATGGGAAAATCGATTACGCTCGACATTTGTGCAAAAATGTCACGTCTTTCTATCGGCATAGAGGGCAATGCCCTGTAGCGCCTATTACCAACTACTAAGTTAGTTTACAGGGTCAATTTCATGGATACTCTATGTACGAGTATTAATAGTGGATGACCTAATGGAATGCCAGGATGTGAAAAGATACAGGGCCTATCTAGGACTCAGGCGGTCCCTTCAGGAGACCGTCAAGGACACAAGGGGTTTGTTGCGGTTCCACGAGGAGCTGAGGTGGTTGCTGTTGTTGATTTAAATAAATAAATAAATATTTTACAACAACACACACATTGCCTTCATCCCATGTTAAGTAGCTAAAGCACTTGTGTTATGGAAATCAGACAACGAGATATA
>SJJU01002908.1:0-14516 GCA_012932125.1 Conopomorpha cramerella
CAACGAACCAACGGCTGACTGGAGCTATCAACTGAAGTCCACTGACGACTTAGGCATACAAGAGCCACTATCGAAGTTCTACAAACAAAACTATACAACTACAACCGAGTCACCACGCTTACTGGATCCAAGCGGGGAATCGAAAGCTAATACTACTTCAAGGAAAGAAATAGTATAACTGAAGGAAACAACTGACACCTGTGGCCTACAACCAGGGTGTAGAAGAGCCGCAGAACTACTTAACTGAGTACTAGAACTTACCAACTAACCATGATAGAAAAAATCATCAGTAAACAATGCACCACCTTCGAGAACATCAAGTCGACCTGTGTCAACTTTAAGAAGGATGGAGCATCTCGCAAGACTTTGGAGTACCTTGAGAACCGCATCAGTACTCTAGATGCGCACTGGATTGAATTTCGAGTTAATCATGACATCCTGTGTTTATCTGATAACCAGGATTTCGACTACTTCAAGGAAGACGTCTACACCAAAACCAAGAGCTTATATGAAGAAACTATGAATATAATGGTCTCCATGAAGAATGAACTGAGGATGAGACAACTGACCCCTGTACCAAGTGGGGGCTTGCGGGCCGAAGGCTCCCAGCCTCCGGGAGCCCAACGAGCCGCTACTAGTTCACGTCCGAGCTCAAGACCACCGCCAACACCTACCGCTACAAATCAGGAGTTTGATCATCTCACTGATGAACAAGAGTACATGGAGCCAATCCATATTACCGCGGACAAGAGCAAGACGAGTGAACTGCTGAGACAGCAGCGATTTAACTTCAATGCGTTCAAGACATGCGCCTCTAAGATTGACCTGCTGACCATGACTGAAAAGTGGGAGCTTGAAGACCATCTCAGTATCCTGAAGACGAAATGGGACGCCATCGATCGAATTCATTGGGAACTGGACTACATGCTACAAGGATCAAACCCTGCTTACACTGCTGAGTACAGCGAATTAGAACGCACCTACGATCATTTGAAAACGAATATCAACAAACGCATGTGGGAAAACAGGCACTATCAGAAGTCTACTCCAAAGATGGAACTACCGGACTTCAGTGGTGACCACAGCAGTTGGGTCCCTTTTAAGGACCTCTACACGGAAACTATCCATACTAACCCCACGCTTTCAAAGACTCAAAAAATGCAGCATTTGAAATCAAAGTTGAAGGGTGAAGCGGAAAAGCTTGTTCAGCATATGAGCATATGCGCAGAAAATTACGAGTCCTGCTGGGAGATAATCTGCCACCGCTATGACAACAAACGTTTGCTTTTTACAACCTATGTCAACACGCTCCTTCATCAGCCAACCATACAGCAAGCAAATGCAATGAAAATTAAGAGGTTACACGACACTACAGTCGAATGTTTGAACGCTTTGGCAAACATTGGCACTAACATTACTACATGGGGTCCACTGATCGCGCACCTTCTGCTCCAAAAGCTGGATTCTACTACCTACAGTGACTACATGCACAGCATCGAAGACCCGCGAGAGCTGCCAGATATGGAAGAGTTCATAAAGTTTTTGGAATCGACCTTCATGGCCTTGGAAACGTTGAATCCGTCAAAACCTACAGGGAATCAAGGAATTTCACCCGGACGTAGAGAATATTACTCGACTGAACCAAGGTCAACAAACTTTAACAAACCGAAAAACTGGACAAAGTCATACCATACGTCGATTCGAAACTGTCCACTGTGCAAGAAAAATCATGTACTGATGAACTGCCCTACATTCACTGACATGAATATCGAAGAAAGAAATGCAACAGTAGCAAAACTCCAAATATGCAGAAATTGTTTATACAGTCACGACGGCAGAAGATGCGAATCGGCCCGAACTTGTAAAATATGCAACAAGGGTCACCACACATTCTTACATAACAACAACCTGAAAAACAGGACAACGCTGGGTACACAAGCCATTAACAAAACTAACCACGTCAGTGGTAGCGAGAAAGAAGTTTTACTGACCACGGTGAAATTGCTGGTAAAAGACATCTCCGGCTCCTTCGTGGTAATTAGAGCCTTGCTGGATCAGGGATCACAGGTCACCTTGATAACAGAGAGAGCAGCCCAACTACTACGGCTCCCAAGAGAGAAACAGAGCGCTCTAATCTCGGGAGTTGGGTCCTCCCCAGGCTGCAGCAAGGGACTCATCAAACTGGAATGCAAATCTCTGCATTCAGACTATGCATTCAGCACAGAAGCACTTGTCATGAAAAAGTTGATAAACGACCTACCAAATTCACCGTTGAAGAGAACAAACTGGGAACACCTGGATAATCTAAAGCTGGCTGATCCTGACTTCCATCTTCCCGGCCCCATCGATCTGCTGCTTGGAGCGGACATTTACTCGGAGATCATCATGGAAGGAGTTTTAAAGCATGACAAGGAATCCCCGGTGGCACAACAAACAAAAATAGGCTGGATTCTGTGCGGGAATACAAGAACATATAACAACCTCGAAGGACTTCAATGATCTTACCAAAAGAAATGAGTCAAGCCCCCAGGCTGACTATCGGTGTTACACGCTAGAATACGACTTTTCGAAAGTATAATCCATCTAGCCTATAAACTGCCTGTGAACAAATACAGACAAAAACAATAGAGTTGCAGCGAAAGCATGATATTCAGGAGAGATTTCGCAGAGAAACCGGATTGCTTATTGATATGCCAAAGGCGAACTTTGGTAATACGAACGACGGAAACACCAGCCGGAATTTTTTTGAAAATCCTGAACTGAATCTGAAATTACGGGCATTAGTTTTGATTTGATTTACAGATTCAAAGTTATTTTAGAAACTATTTCGAGTGGTCACGAGATTGATGTAAAAAAATACGACCAATATGCATTCGATACCGCGAAGTTGTATATAGAGCTGTATGGGTGGCACCCAATAACTCCTACTATGCATAAAATATTAATTCATGGCGGTAAAATCATAGAGAAGTCGTTTCTTCCTATTGGACAACTGTCAGAAGAGGCAGCTGAAGCACGGTATAAGCATTTCCGATGATGCCGACTTAATTTTGCCAGAAAATTTTCTAGAGAGGATTGTAATTTGGACGTTTACAATAGGCTTTTATTGAGTTCAGACCCCCTCATTAGCAGTATGAGACACATTAAAAAACCATCACGTAAAGCGTTTCTCCGTGAAACAATAGAACTTTTGATATCTGCCGAACCAATTATGGACCGGATGGAAGGATTATCTGATAAAAATTATTGTATTAGTTATTTAAGTTGTATTTAGTACTATAATATTTCTGTATTGTTAGCATTTAAGCAGAATAAAATATATTTGTTTGTTACATTTGTGTTATTTTCTTACTTACTATGTAATTTTCTCAATATTAGAGTATTAATATAAAAACATAATGATGTAAATAAAGTTTTTTTTTTCAATATTTTTTTTACTTACATGTAGAGTTGAAATAAACCAAAAAATATTTTTGGCCGGCTAAATATTTGAAATTTACCTATGTGCACCGGTTAAAATGGCTGACAAAGTACCATTATCTGTGTTAACAACATTCATCAAACCTTCCAACGGGGACCGAGAATCACTCCCCGCATTTTTAACGAATTGCGAGAATGCAATATCGTTGGCCAGTACAGAACAACAAAATGTGCTATGTAAATTTATTAGCTTGAAGTTACCTTCGCCGAAGCACAAACGACGACGTTCAATACATGGGCCGAGATAAAACAATTTTTAAAAGTTACAATTGCCGAAAAGAAACATTCAACTCACCTTCTCTTAGAACTCCAAAACTGCAAACAGAGTCAATCCCACAGGAACCAGTTATGGAATATTTCCTAAGAATATAATCATGCCTTACTAAAATCTTAGCCGATATTCAATATACAGGTAAAAACAAAAGCGAACTCCCTGGACGCATAGCCGCCATGGAAGAATTCGCCATGAACACTTTCATGCTAGGCCTAAACCCGAACTTTTCACGTATTGTTAGATGCAGAAATCCCTCCAGCCTCAACGAGGCAATCACTCACGCAATCGAAGATGAAATATTATTTAATTTAAATCGCTCTACTTCCGGACCTCCTAAAATTTGTAGCATTTGTCGGAAAACGGGACATTCGTCATCCGAGTGTTTCCGTAACAGAAGAGATCGTAGTAATACTTTAAAGAATAATTCATTTCAACCTCAACCTACCACTTTTTCTAAGATATCATTACCATACACTTACCTTTCTATTTCTCAAACAAAGAAACCCCTCTGTTTCCTTATCGATACTAGAGCAAGCGTCAGTATCCTAAAGTATTCCAGCTTCGAAGACAAACCACCCCTTTCACCTGAAATAATAAAACTAAAGGGTATTAACGACACAAATTCATACTTCGAAACCCTTGGCTCATTACAGTTACAATGCAGCTTCCCAAACTTGAATCTCACATATAAATTCCATATAATCAAGGACGAAATCAATCTTAAATACGACGGTATAATAGGAAACGATTTCTTGAGATCTTTCGATTCAACTATAGATCATAAAACTAACTCTATATGCATACAAGGTCAAACTGTTGAAATACATTATAACCAACCATCTTACATTATTCCGACTCGTATTGAGTGTTATCGAATGTGTTGATATTTCGCACACGGGGTTGGCAATACCCCGTGTGCGAAATATCAAGTTTAACAGAAGGCCTCGTTCTTGACCACATTGTCCAAAATGGTGTCTACATAGCGAATTGTATAGTAACCATTAAGCACTCAACAGAAATGTACGAGATGTCCTCAGATGAAGAAAATAAATCTGTCAAATCTTTACCTCTCCCAAATATGCCTAAGTCAAATGTCAAATTTAATTCATTTAGAAATGTAAACAATTTTTGATAGCATATAATAGCATATATTTTGTAATGTTACGTTTTAGAATATCATAGCATAGATACAAATACTTATGTTTAGTTTCGAAGTAGATAACTCACTCATCTTCATCTATAAAGATGAAGCTTCGTCTAGAAGGGGGGAGATGTTATATATAACCAACCCTAGTACGTATAATTAGCTGACTTAAGCACCTTACTTGTTTACCATTTTCTTTGTATAATTATTGCGAAATCTGATTGACGTCATCCAATACTGTTCCCTAACATTGTTCATACTTTTTCCAGTCAGTCGTGTACTCACTCTCAACAAACCAACATCTACCAATTCTATATCCTACCAGTTCTTGTCTCTATTTCTATATTTGTAATAATTAGTGATTTTAAGTTTAGTTTAAATAAACAGTGTGTGTGTGTGTAATAAATAGTTTAAAAAAAAAAGATCTATGAAAAATGTATAGTCAAATATGAAGTACAAGGATTGACTCGCACAGTGCTACCCTCTTATGAAGAAAAAAGAAGTTCGCTGTACAGAACAAGACACCAGATTCTGGGCCAAAATAAAACAGAGTTTTACCTTTTGAAAGAAGTTAAAAAAAAAATAATACACTTCACGCCTTTAATCTCAAAGAGGGGTAGGCAGAGGCACTTACTAAAGCAAATACCCACGGTTCACTAAGCGTATTTAACCCGTATTTGAAAGAAGTCAAAGATTCCCGAAATCTTATCAAAAGATTTCCTAGTCATCGAAGATGGTGAGGAGGACAAAATACTAGTTTTTAGTACAACATCCAGTAGGAGATTTATAGGAGGTAAGTACTAAGGAGTATTCTATGGGGACGGGACGTTTAAACGTACACCGTCGCCGTTCTATCAGTTGATCACACTCCATGCAGACATAACTTATTTAATGGCTGAAAAAGTACTAATATACATCATCAGTGATGAGATAAAAAAAGCAAAGTATTTTGCTTTGATCGTGGATTCTACACCAGATGTAGCACATTTAGATCAGCTAATACTCGTGATTCGATATGTTTTAGATAATGGAGAACTTTATTTTCATACGTACTGATTAGGAACAGCGCGAAAATGACTATTTTTGCCATTAATGAAGAAGAAACATCGCGAATGTGATTTTTTTTGATACTCAGCTAGAAATATTTGCTTTGTTATTTGATTTATGTGTGTCGACCAAATAAATACTTCATTTATGCAAGCAAAGGCGTTTTATTTACGTATTTTAGAAAATATAACGTTTTTTTACTCTCCTGTAAAGTAGTCAAAATGCATATTCGCGGTGTTATAATATAAACGACGTTATGCACTGATAGATGCAATGTTTGACAGAAAGTTTTTGGAATCTTGTTCATGGACAGGAACATCTAGAGACAAAGAGACAGAAATTTGTTTTAAAGCATATGAAAGAATAGTAGATACGTTTTTCAAAATAATTAATATTTCGGACAACACATTTATAAAGACAGAATGTCAGAAATTTCTTCAAAGTGTTATGAGAAATGCGAAGAAAAGAACATGTGCAAAAGGACTTCGGGTTTCTGGCGAAAAACGTAGAAAGAAACGAGTGCTAAATGAGCCTCGTAAGCAAGATGCCAACCAAGTTAATGTAATTAATGACTCACAATGACAAACATGACACAGCTCCTAACCAAAACCTTCAAACCTTCAGTTGGTGAAGATGAAAATTATCTCTTTTTATCAAATCAGAGAATTGTTCAATATGAATTGATATTGGAACATAACATGATCCATCTAAAGCGACCGTTTTAGACCCTCTGGAAGATCAAGGAAAGAAACTATTTTTTTATGTTAATTATTGTTTCATCTACTTACTTATTAATGCTTACTTATTTCAGACAAGAAGCCACGGAAGTATAAAAAGAAAATTGGGGCGCCTTCTCGTGCTGCTTGGTCTGAGGAAGCCGTTAGTAAAGCTTTTGAAGAAATTGATAAAGGACAGCTCGGTGTGAACGAAATATCTCGGCAATTCGGGATACCATCTCGCACTTTAAGACACATTATAGACTTTGATAATGAGAATCGTCTGGTTTTGCACATACAAAAGTTAGAGCAAGCTGTTTTTCCCACTACAAGACAGGACGTCAGAAGACTCGCTTTTGAATTTGCTGAGCAACTAGGATTGGAATGTCCTTTTAATAAAGAAACACGCATGGCTGGTCAGCTCTGGCTGCCATCATTTCTTGAACGTCACCCAGAGCTCAGTATTCGTCAGGCTGAAGGTTTGTCTATCGCAAGAGCACAAGGATTGCACAGAGGTGAAGTGAACAATATGTTTGAGTCGCTGCTGAAGGTTCTCACTAATCGAATCTACAATACTGACGACACTGGAGTCTAATTAAATAATAATAAAAGTAATAACGACCAAAGGTGCCAAAGTGGTACATTCTATTACATCTAGCGAAAAAGTTGAAACAATGTCAGTAATTGCTTGCTACAATGCAATCGGCAACTATATTCCCCCAGTGGTCATAGTCAAAGGCGTTACTAAAAAGCCAGAGTTTCAAGAGGGTCTTCCGCCAGGAGCAGACGTGTTCATGAACAAAAAATCGGTGTATGTCAACTCAGAGCTCTTCGAAATGTGGCCGAAAGAGCAGTTTCTGCCAAGGAAACCTCAAGGTAAAGTATTGCTCAAACTTGATGGTCATTCTTCTCACACTACTGCTCAGCTACTGGAAGTAGCACAAGAAAATGATATCATTTTGTTCTGTTTGCCAAGCCATACCACACAAGCTTTGCAACCACTTGACCGAAGCTTTTTCAAGCCATTCAAGACTTACTTCGCTTCAGAGACAAAAAACTGGATGCTGTCTAACAAAGACCGAAAAATAAATCGGTACATTGCTGGAAAATTAATAGGCAACGCATGGTTTCGGGTTGCTACCCGTCGCTGTGAATGGGTTTCGGGCATGTGGAATTTACCCTTACATCCCTCTCGCTATTCCTGATAGCTACTTTGCTAACTCAGACAACAGCATTCAAAACCCTGATGGAGGAAACCTTGTGAAAGTCCAATCTGTAGCTAGCGAGCCTGACGCGAATGCTGATGCAAGACACAGTGATGAACCACAGCCTGGTCCATCGTCATCATTTGCCAACCGGGAGGTTTCACCCGTTGTCAGGGTTTCATTTGAAGACCGCCGAACGGACTCTATTGAGCCCATGGAAAAGAATGTTAGCCCGTACATCCTTTCACAACAAAATAATATTGAAACTGAAGAGGTAACTCTGAGTAAATATCTCAACGAATGCTCACCGGTTCCGAAAATCCCTGTGCCATTGTACAAGAGGGTAAGCAAGGTGCTGCCGTTTTGAATTCTACAGATTTTATACAAGCCAAGAAAGAAAAGGTCAAAAGTAAAACCACAAAACAAACACCTAGGAAAACTAAAAAAATCAAACAAGAACCAGTTCCTAAAAAGAGACCGAGAATAAGCTCTGAAAGTGAACTAGAGTATGATAAAACAGAATCTGGCCGGTCTGATAAAGAAAATACCGAATGCAGAGAATGTTTGGAAGACTATGAAAGTACTAAATCGATTGCAGACTGGATTCAGTGTGTAATGTGCAAGCTGTGGCTACATGGGGATTGCACTTTGTATGGGGATTATTGAAATAAATGCGGGCACAAAAAGATTGCTGCCAAAAAAGCAAAACTGGTCAAGGCAAGTTCCAAAAAGTAAAAAAAATATATTAATTGTTTTGTTATCTATTTTATTACTGTTATGTTTTAGAAGAAAGCTTTTGTTCACACAAAAATTCGTGAATATTTAGATTTTCTTCCACGAAGTCAAAAGTCATATTAATGATATCGTCATACTGATATCTACCTACATGCTACTCATTAATCTCTAGTCTATTCGCGACAAAGTGTGGAATGCCCAAGCTTTAGTTTATTTTTTTAATTTTATTTTTTTTCAATGGCAATCTTGTGATTGTCTGTGAATCAATCTATGTTTAGTTTATGACGTCTGATTGACGGTTACATGTCACCCATCTCATCAACCAAAACATGTTGATATGATTAAGTTTTAATGTGAATTTATTGAGATATTTGTGTGATGCTGCTATGTAGTTCATCGAATGTGAATCAATTACTCGTATAATACAATATTCATAAGTGGATGTCGCTGGTAATCGTCGTTCTTAGGTTAGTATTTCAAAAGTCAATTCCTTCATTGTTTACTCAATGGATGGGCGGGATTTTGTAGTGATATCGAAAACAGCAAGTGGTCATGAAACTCGATAAGTGTAACAAGATAATCTATTAAATATACGAAGTGGCCTACCATACCTACCCCGCGTGACTTTAATAACGCTTCAACTGGTTTACCCTCGTATGCGCGCACGCACACATCTACAGCATCATGGGAACAGCCGTGCCGCACACAAAGATCATCATTATATAAGCAGGCAATCCGACGGAGAGCATTCATTCTTAGCTAGGCAGCTAGCCAGTGCGGTAGCCCCCGGCAGCCAACTGGTACAGCTCAGCTAAGGAGTGCGGACAACCCTCGGTAGTCCACTCCAAGGCTTATTAGGTTATGCTAAGAGTACGACAGCCTTCGGCAGTTACCTCTTATGCAAGTTATGTTTATATAGATACCTAGGACAAGTACCTACCTACCAAATGTTATAACTACACACTAATATATACATATGTATATTTGAAGAGTTCACAATATAAGTATAAAACCATATCGCTGTTTCACTAAGGCATCCCCCTACAAGTGGCGCCCAACGTAAATTAAATGAAAGAGGATACTTACCTGGAAACAAAGATGTCTTTAACCTTAACTATAGAACAACTCGAAGCAATACTTAACCGAATACCTACATCAACACCCAAGAAAAGTTTCACGCATTGTAACTTCAAATACGACGGCGAACGAGACTATTGTAGGGTAGATGAATTTATCAACGGCATAAGTATCTACAAAGAAATCGAACAAATATCAGACGAGGACGCACAATCCGGTCTACCGTTACTACTGAAAGAGACAGTTAGTGTTTGGTGGTTAGGCGTCAAATCAGAAATCAAAACTTGGAGCGCTGCTTTGAAAGCAATACGCGCTGCATTCGCACTTAAGCTCCAACCGCATGAGATTTACATTCAGTTATTCTCTAACACGCAAGGCGATAACGAAACAACTGACAACTTTATTTGCCGTAAACGAGATTTACTCGGAATGCTGCCAATTAAGAGACATAAGGAAGAAGAGCAGATCGACCTCATACATGGGTTGCTCAACGTCGAAGTAAGAAAAAAAATCGCACGAACTGACATTACTTCGTTCAACCAACTGTTGGAAAAAGCTCGGCATTTGGAATCTTTGGAGAAGCCAACAACTCCGAAGCCTAAGAATGAAGGAAAAAAGCCCCCGAGATGCCTTTATTGTAATAGAAAAGGACATTTAATTGCAGTTTGCAGAAAACGCATGGCGGAAGTAGCAACCATTAAACCCGATGCTGTTGTACCATCTACATCTACGGGCACAGGTAAAATACAAATTACTGGCTACGGCTGCGGTGCACCAGGTGTATTTCGAAGCAACTGTGCAACTTGCAAATCAAAGGAGTCTCCGCCAAAACCCGTGCAATTCTACTCGATCGACAAACGTTTAGAGGGCCATGTACGTCTACCCACAATTGAAATGAAATACGAAGGTATGACGGGACATGCCTACATAGATACCTGCGCAAAAATAAGTATTGCCGGCCAAAAGCTACATGAGTTAATGAAAAGCCAGGGTGCCAAATTCACCGAAAACACAACATTTGTCCGACTAGCAGACGGAACTTGCAAAACTGTAACTTTATTGGAGACACACGCCGAAATCGTCATTGGCAACAAATAATTACCCATCACATTCTCCGTCTTTCCGGATGCAAAAGATAATAGTGTAACGCGAAAATCCCGCGTTAATCATCATAGGGACTTGGCTCTAAAAGTTGAGACCCAAGTTCCGTTCATCTTTTTATAGTTAACGTCAATCATATTGATTGTCTGAGTGTCCATCATTATTCTGGCCGGCTCAGACAAGGCTCTTTCTTTTTTGCCGGGTCACTATGCGACCTGCTGCGTAATTTTACATCTTTTATTTTATTATCTTTTAAT
Organism: Conopomorpha cramerella; assembly: GCA_012932125.1. Classification (NCBI taxonomy): domain Eukaryota; kingdom Metazoa; phylum Arthropoda; class Insecta; order Lepidoptera; family Gracillariidae; genus Conopomorpha; species Conopomorpha cramerella. The sequence goes on from SJJU01002908.1 coordinate 11,037, forward strand.
GATGTGAAATCATCAAGAAATGTATTTATAATATTAGGTGAGTATTTCTGCGTCGGCTGTAGGTGAATTATAGTTATTTTTGGTGATTCTTGTCGTTCCTTGTCGAACACATTTTTCCTGACGCCTACTTCCTTTGTTTCAGAATGCCATTTGGTTTATAGACAATTTCCTATGTTAAGCTGTATACGAGGATGGTAATGTTGGACTAAAACCTCCTCCGTGGTAAGTTTCTCCATGTAAAACAGCGTGCTATGCCACCATAAAAATTTAAGTGATAGCCTTTTGTTTGTAAAACCATCTATCAACTGTTATTCTTTTAACCTTTCAGTTTTTACATAAGGGTACACCTGTCTAATGATGCAAGGCCTCTTTTCCCTACTTTGCCGACAAGGATGACGGCGTAAGGAGCCAGCTTTGTATCCTGACTCTTGGTTGTATTCCCGCTCTGTAAGCGGTAAGTTTCACTTTCATCTCTTGGTTGATGTAACCTTTTCTTTTTATCTGTGGACCGTTAGTAATATAAGCCTGTATGCTTATAGGGTTCCACGCACGGGCTGATCCTTATACGGGATATTCCACGCACGGGCTGATCCTTATACGGGATATTCCACGCACGGGCTAATCCTTATACGGGACATACCACGCCCAGGATAATCCTTATACGGGATACTCCACGCGAGGGACATTCCACGCACGGGATACTTAAGTGAGGGGCATCCCAGGACTTATCTCCCCTGATCACTGGTTGCTGCTCCTGTTCTGCAGGCTACTCCTACAGGTTCCCCACACTCCCCTCTTTACACACACACACTTACACTCTACAATGTAGATGTAATAATGTAGAATAATTAGAGAATATTGGTGTTGTAACTCAACTTATATATAAATATACCATACCAGGAACAAATAAATGAGTTGATACCCTCATTTGTCTTTGAATTCTTTCTTGGGAAAGGGGAAGTTTGTTTGTCGGAAGCAGGGTGTGGTTTCCTTTCTTTTTATAAATTTATGTTGAAGTCAGTTAATATTAGTTCCTTGAACCTTAAGTTCAGCGGTGAAACATGTGTGAGGGGCTTTCTTGTTCGACTTGAGGAACTTCTCTCTTCAAAGGAGATTCCCAAATCGAAGGTGTTTACTTCTTTTTCTGAAGTACTTGACGGTCCAGCTCTCCACTGGTATCGTGCTAATAAATCTTTATACAATGATTATGACTCATTGACTGCAGCTTTGCGGGAAGATTTCGACATTCCCGATTACGATTTCAAACTCATGCAAGAAATCCGCGCTCGTACCCAAGCCAGGGATGAAACCATTGTGATTTTCCTCTCCATAATTCTGGGAATGTGTTCTCGCCTGTCCTCGCCATTGTCTGAGTTGGAAATATTAGATATTTGCCTGCGTAACATCCGACCTGAATATAGTTCCCAACTTGCTTTGCTTAACTTCACCAAAATACAAGACTTAAAGAACGCTTGTAAGCGTCTAGAATTGAGTAGGACAAAGTCACAGTCATTCCTGGAACCAAAGGTGTCTGCTAATTCGGTAAACTCTGACTTTATGTTAAAAATTACTTCCACCTCGGACAAGCGAAAATCGGATTGTCCAATTGTAAGTTCTCTGCAAACCCCCAACGAAAAATTCTGCTTTCGTTGTGGCAAGTCGGGTCATATTCCGCGGTTTTGCAAAGTCAATCGTGACATTGTTTGTTTTAAATGTGGGAATAAAGGTGTACGCACACCGGAATGTCCTAAATGTAAGGCTTCAAAAAACTAATTTCTTGCGCTTCCTATAAACCTAGGAATTTTAAATATAGGGGCGCACAATTTATACCTAATAACAAGGATAACCGACCGTGAAGGTATCCGTATTAAAACTTGAACTTTATGGTTTATTAGATTGTGGTGCTGGATGTTCTATATTAGGGAACGAAGCCCACAAACTGTTTACCTCGCTAGATTTTCCCTCTCATAAGTTGAGGAAACCTCTTGTTATTGTTGTAGCTAATGGCTCACACCACACCTGTACTGAATACATGGTATTACCGGTTGAATTCAAAGGTTCTATGAACATAATGGAATTTATAGTTTGTCCTGAAATTCAACTACCTGTTCATTTTGGTGTCGACTTCTTTAAATTGTTTAACATAGCTCCGGAAATTTTTAATAGCTGTGATAATATATTCGTTTCGTCTGATGTACCTATAAATAATATCTTACCGTCCGATGATGTCGGCATAAGAGACTATGATTCTTTGTCTTCTTCTGAGAAAAAATCTATCTTCTCTATAATGGAGAAATACAAAGATATCTCCACAGATGTGAAAGGTTTAGGCCGTACTAAATTAATAGAACATGTGATTGATACAGGTGATAGTCCACCTATCAAACAAAAATATTACCGACTTAGTCCAATTAAACAATCTGCCCTTGAGGATGAATTAGACAAAATGTTAGACTTAAATGTTGTTGAGTCCTCTTTCTCTCCATGGAACTCTCCGGTCGTCATGGTAGAAAAATCTGATGGTAAAATGAGACTTTGCCTTGATTCACGTAAATTAAACTCTGTTTCTAAACCGGATGCCTATCCTTTACCGTACATAAGTTACATTCTGGATAACTTGAGAGATGCGCGGTACCTTAGTTCGTTGGATTTAACTTCAGCCTACTGGCAAATAGGACTGGATAAAAACTCTAAGGAATGCACTGCTTTCACTGTTCCTCGTCGTGGGTTATTCCATTATAATGTAATGTGTTTTGGATTAGTAGGTGCATCAGCTACTATGCAAAGGTTAATGGATAATTTGTTTACCGCTGAATTTGACAATAAAGTATTCTGTTTGCAAGATGACATCATTATTAGTTCTTCCTCTTTTTCTGAACATGTCAATCTGCTAGAGTTAGTTCTCGAAAAGTTAAAATTTTCAAATTTTACTATTAACATGCACAAATCAAAATTTTGTAGAAGTGAATTGAAGTATCTGGGGTATGTCGTTGACAAATTTGGTCTACGTACCGATGCATCTAAAATCGAAGCTATCATGAACTTCCTCCTCCTAAGGATGTGAAAGAAATCAAGCGTTTTCTCGGTATGTGCGGTTGGTATCGAAGATTTATTCAGAATTTCTCTAAAGTTGCTCGTCCTTTAACGAAACTTACCAGTAAAAATGTCCCGTGGGCCTGGACTGATGAAACGAATAATTCTTTTAATTTGTTAAAGTCTGCTTTAGTGTCAGCACCCATCTTAAGGTGTCCTGACTTTAATAAACCTTTTTCTATACAAACAGATGCATCTTCTTTTGCCATAGGTGCTGTCCTAACTCAAAACGTGGATGGAGTCGATCATCCCATTGCTTATTGTAGTCGAACGCTAAATAAACAGGAGGTTAATTACTCTGCTACTGAGAGAGAACTTCTCGCTGTCATTTATGCTTTAGAACAATATCGTGCCTATGTTGAAGGCAGAAAATGTACTATAATTACA
>SJJU01002909.1:0-53498 GCA_012932125.1 Conopomorpha cramerella
TTTTCTTCTATTTCTATACCGTCTTTAGTTTAATAACTGTGGGATCCAAGACAGAAGGCTAGGCCCCCCCGGGATCTAGCCCAGTCGTCACTGATTGAGCTCTTGTCTATTCTGGATGCCGCTGTAGATCATGGCTCTAACAGGAATCACAGTGGTGGGAAAGTGGGTGGGAATATCCCGGTATCCATTATTCAATATTGTAAGTAATAATTACATCTATTACGAACTTAATAGTACTTAATACTTTTAATTTACAGAAGATTATACCTACGCTCGAATAATTGACTTGAGTAGAGTTTTTTTTATTGCACTAGCGTTTGACGACCATATTTATTGCATACTGTCTGATGTTAAGCAGCGATGTGCATGTTAGGTACCTATTTACGCATGACTTGAAGACCTCCAGACTAGAGATGGGTATTGTGAAAATATTAGTATATAATTAACTGTATCTCGATTATATTACCTACTATACAAAGCTCACTATTTTTAAGGACATCTGCGATAAATTTTTGGTAATTTAGTGCTTAAAATTGGAAATATTTTAATTTCCCGATCGCAAGTTAGGGAACGATGAAAAATTTAAAGCGATTCTACAAAACGTTGGGTAGTTATAAATTTCCAGACCAGACAATAGCGACCAAATCTAACAGACATATCTAAACAAATCCAATAGGTCCTCTCTTGTACACTCGTGAGCAAAATTTCCCGGTCGCACATAATTTTGTGTTTTTAATATTTTTAACAACACATCTTAATTTCTCGCAATCGAGGAAAGCTGTTGCTGAGTTAAAGAAACAGTTTTTTTAAGACAATAAATGGGCGAAAAAGAAAACCCTAATGTATCGTTGTCTTGTATTAAATATTACCACTTTCAAAAGTATATAATTTATTGAAATTTTATATACCTATGACCTATGCGAGAAGCCGAAAACAGATCACAGTGGCGTGCAATTGGAGAGGCCTATGTCCTGCAGTGGACAAATATGGGCTGATGATGATGATACCTATGACCCGGAATTTTCATTAAATAACCTGCTTGATTTAATCATCGCATTTTTGTATGAGAGGTGTATTTTTCCTAGACATTTTCGACATTTGCAGATTGACATGTGTTCCCGCGTATTTACAAGCTGCCAATGTACGTAGGTGCTCTATTGAAAGCGGCCGTGTGACATATCTGCTGGTGATTCAAAGATGGCCGACACCCGATACGGAATGGCTGCCGGCACGTAACCTAACACTAGAGTGCAGGCAATAGTGCGAAGCCGTACAATAAGCTGGGACCGCCATTGTAGCCAGTTTAGGCAAAGTGTGACACCCGCGGATTTGCTGGTGGGTTCTGTAGGAAAGTATATTTAAACGACTCAAAAAAGTACCCGGTGAACAATATTGAGTTATAATGTATGTACGCGTTTCATTAAAAAAAAATATGGTCGTGAAAAAATCGTCGGTTTTTTTATGTTTCTCAAAACTTTTGCTAGGTGAACCGATTTAGATAAAGTTTCTTTTATGATTGAAATCTGGCACTTCTTAATATTCATGAAAACCAACTGAATAAGTGTAACCTGAATATTTTTAACATAGATTCCGCCGATTCTAGGTTACGTTGACTAAGTCATCTAGTGTCAAGTGCCAAACGCATTCTCTCAACAGCGGCCGGACATTTTAACTTCTACAAAGCATTTTCCGACTATCGGACTACTATATTGATCCTAGATCAATATTCAGGGGAGGAAGATGCAGATAAGCCATTTTATTCGTACGAGATCTAGTCTATTAACTGAAACCTTTCACTGCGGAACTCTAAAACGCAACAATAAGCGCCCATCCGGGCGGCAGATGCTGCTCCGATATTCCAAATCCGAACCGCTATTGGGCAAACCGTTTCCGATGTATGTTTTTTTTTGGCGCAGTTGCCCTAGGTAGACGTTGTTTGTTAAAAAAATAAATAATTGACATCACTGATTGTAGGTTATTGTCGTTTTAAACACGATCTGTTGAAGTGAGGAACCGCAAAATTGTTGCTCTCTGTGAGAGAGAAGAAATCTCATTTTATGTGTTTTGATGTTGTTTATTTTTAAAAGCGTTTATTTAAGTTGCAACAAGTATAGGTACTGTTATGTACGAGCATATAAGTATACTATGTTCGGGTGAAGCATTAATTTGACCGAGATTCAAGATTTTTCAGAAGTTTCCCACTATAAATACAGATGGGCCGTACAGGCAGATGGGCCGTACAGGCATTTCAGGACCGCGATGAAAAAATTTTAAGACAGAGATCTATAGATCTAGCCAGAAGATAGATTTTTATTCCCACCCACTTTCCCACCACTGTGATTCCTGTTAGAGCCAGGATCTACAGCGGCATCCAGAATAGACAAGAGCTCAATCATTGACGACTGAGCTAGATTCCGGGGGGCCTAGCCTTCTTTCTTGGATCCCACGTAGTTATTAAACTAAAGACGGTATAGAAATAAGAAGAAAAAATACATATATGCGCTGCATTGCAATGCATACATATGATTTTTTTTTGACTTCCCTAACCTAAATAGTGGGATGTAGATGTGAAGGTTTTAACAAAAATATCAGATACATATTAGCATAAGTATAAGCCTAGTGATAATAAATACACGTCACGTCTTTTAAATCCGAAAGCAGGGTAGGCAGAGACTCTTGCTTAGCATATTCCCGACCCGTGATGTTTAGGAATTGTATGTATTAACATAGGTAGAAGGGTTAAGACTCGTGATGTACATGATAGCATAGGTACATACATGGCCTTCATGTCTGTGTTCCAAATGGGTTGGCAGAGATTACACATCACCACCAGATGTCTCGCCTCATATATAAGTAAATATCTCTCGTTGTCTGATTTCCATAACACAAGTGCTTTAGCTACTTAATATGGGATGAAGGCAATGTGTGTGTTGTTGTAAAATATTTATTTATTATTCATCTAAAAATAATAGAGTAACCACACTCGGGAGCAAAAATTCAGTAAATTATATAATTTTTGTATTTTAAGCTTGTAATTAGTATTCAATGATTTTTTTATATAACTTTTTCTACTGCGTACCTTAGCTTTTTCACCACATATTGGGTTGACTGGTAAAAAAAGAAATAAAGCAATGCAATAAAGATTTAAACAATTCTGAAAGTATAATTAGGTAGGTACGACAATAATTTATGTAGGTATAACTTTCGTTTTCGCTATTTAAAGATAATATCTTTATGGCTGATGATGATGATTGTGTTTAAAACCAAAAGGAGAGTCCTCAAACACGCGGAATATGCTCAAATGGTTACTCTCTGGCATATATTTACACTTGTGTGTGTTTCTTTTGCTCAGCTAGCTCTTGTCGATTGCGAAATATTTAGATGTGTTGTGTACGGTCGGCCAAGAAAATGGTCTATCAGTTTTGATGACATTTCCTGTGTCACTAAAACATCAAATACAAATACAAAATACAAATACAAAATGTTTATTGCGTTCTAAGTGTACAGTAAGGTTCTTATAATATAGGTTTAGTTACAACTTAGAAGTCATTTTTTGACATTGCATTGTTTAAGGTACCTAGTAGAAGCTGCAGACAGGCATCTCTACAGGTCCATGTCTGCAGCATCAACCAGCCACCCACTCAATAAGGTAGAGTTGGTATATTGTGACAAGTGAACAATGAACCTTAATGTTTAATGACATTCATATGAGTTTCAACCTTAGGGTGGTAGAGCAGATTCTTGGCCCACTGTACACAAAATTGTGTGTGACCCGGAATATTTGCTAGCGAGTGTATATAGTATAATGATCTAATTGTCATAACTTTTTTTTACTACCTAACTAATATAACAGTTTTTTTGAGTCATCGAGAACGTATAAATTTTAAAATTCTTTACATGTTTTTAAAATGTATCCCAAAAATCATCGGGATTATAAAAATATAGCAGATAAATTAATAGATTCTCCGCATACCGCATTCTCCTTACTTTTGTAACTCCAAAACCATAAATACTAAAATATTTAGGTAACATATTATCAGTAATCGCGGAAAGAAATCTTGCAAAAGAAATAATAATTATGTATATCTTTAATTTGTTATTTAAAAACCAAATAGGTGACAAAAGGAAATGTGCGGATATTCTAGTTTGCTTGCATAATGTAGGATGTCTCCTCTAACAAAAGTAAAACCTATGATACAGTACCAACTTGATATGCACACCTAATGACGGCCTATGTATTATACTTAGGTATATTATACCAAGTTTATCTAAGGAAGTTCAACTGAAAAAAAAACACCAGCAAATAAATTTCCCAGATTTATTCAGACATCAAAGGAAATAAAATACATCGGACTGGATACGCAATACTACTGATTGTGAGTCCTCTTTATAAAAATAACGCAGAATGCACTCCTGCGCAGGGATCTATAGATCATTTTACCTCGATCCCTATTAGCTTCGATCAACAGGCCCCGCCCACTTGGAAGCCCACTGAGCTTTAATTGGACGGTCAGTTTGACGGCGCAACGCCTCCGGATGCGTCGGTCCCTCTCTTTCTGAGAAACGCGATAGTGCTTTCTCTTTTCAGATGAAAGTCGGGGAATTTTCGTTTGTTTTGTTTGCGCAGACGAATCTCGCGTCGCACAATGCGCGCGCGCAGTCTCTTCCAAGGAAAAATAGATTACTTCAGCGTTCTTTTTTCCACTGTCTGAGGGCGGCTTCGTGTGCAATATTCGTATCGCGGGGAAGGATTTTTTTTTCGTACCGACGTCTAATTTGAAAGGTGGCTGTTCCCATACTGCGGACGTAAAGTAGCGTTTAAAAATATTTTATGGATATTTTTTTTTTGGTGTCTCAAAATCATATGCTCGATTTGAACCGAATTTTATATTACTCGTATTTAATATTATTTATTATATTTTTACCCATTTGCATCGAATAGACTCTTGGATGGATTTAAAAAATACTTTTACCGAGTAGAAACTACACTATCCCCGGATGACATAGGCTACATTTCATCCCCAAATTCCCGCGGGAACGAAAAAAAAACTGGAGTAACACGGTACGGTACAGACAGTGTAAAAATAATTGAATTGACAAATGAATAATTATATTTTAAGAAATTGAGACTTCATGAAAGGTCTCTTATCTTGATGTCTGCTAAGTACGCGTGGGATAAGTCCTGACGGAGGCTGGGAGTGTTTTTTGAAAGGTTAAAAAGTAATAATTGATGTTATGTGTTGTCGATTAATTAAGAAGTACATTTTTATCGTATTACTAGTGGACTCGACAGACGTTGTCCTGTCTTAACTATATCCAGGGTGACCTGTGCCCAGCATTGGATGTCATTTTTATCTATCATAAGAACCTTCTGCTGTCATTAATAAGCACAACAAGGAAAGAATTAGCGAAATCGGTCCACCCGTTCCGGAGTTTTGGCATGACAACGAAAAGTGGCTTATTTTTTATATACCTAATAGATTGTTTTATCACGTTATTTGGTGCGTCTGTTTGCGTTGCATAACACAAATTAATGAATCCTTGAAATGTATTAATACCTATATAGGTGCATAAGATAGAATTAGCCTCCCGCTGTCTGTCACTATGTATGTATGTTAAAACTACGCAACGGATTTTGATGCGGTTTTCTTTAAAAGATTCTTGAGAAAGGTTTATATGTGCATAATACATGCATATAATAGCAGATGAACACTGTTAATAATGTATATTGACATAGCAACGTTTGTCGGGTCCTACTGGCACACAAAAACTATGAATACACTTCACGCGTTTTAATCACAGCGGGGTAGGCAGATGTAACGTGACAGGTAGTGAGCCAAAAGCCGTTATAGGATTCACAAATGTGGTATGTGGGTTACATCACGATGTTGTCGTTCACCGTACTAGCGTTGCGTTGCGTATAGGCTCTGAAAATGATTCCCACTGGTACACGTCCTGTAGTCGGACTCGAACCGAACCTGCCGGTTACAAGTCAAGTATCACAGACGCTCTTAGAAAATATGTGTGAATAAATTTTTAATAAAAATTAAGTAGGGTAAAAACGTAAGTACTTAATGAACAAGTGTGCTCCATAGTAGGCCAGATCGCTGCGTAACATCAGGCAGGATGGTGATCAAACGCTTGTTTGCTATGGTTAAAAGAAAAGTCAGCGATTTTTTAAAATTTGACCACCATCCTGCCTGATGTTAAGCAGCGATGTGGTCTACGATGGAGCACACTTGTTCATTAGGTACCTATTCACCCCAGTGACTTGAATGATTCGGTTGTGGCTTTCGACTGGTGTCCTAGCGGGAAACGAATATGAGGAAGACCAACATATACGTGGCGGCGCTTTAAACTACATATAACATAGTTTAAAACAAAGTGGCCTCCCGTTGTATGTCCCTTGCTACACTTACATACACCTATGTATGTATTGTGCGTGTTGGTTTTTTTCTGCATTTTAAGTCTTTATGTAACGTGTATGTTTAGTTTAATTTATTTAGTATTCATAGATTAATTTGGATTTCTTTTATATACATTTTTCTACTTAGCTTTTTCACCACAACTTGGGTTGACTGGTAGAAAATGCAATAGCATTAAGACTGCCATTTGTAAAAAAAAATGCAAAAAACATATTTTTATGCGGTTTTCTTTAGTAGATACTGTGAATGTTTAATGTTATATATGTACCTATGTATGATTCACATAAACTGCACTATTTTAGGAACTCTACATAAATCAAATAGAGATTAGCTATACCTACCTCTTGGACGTGCAATCGGAAGGTTGTGAGTTCGAGTCCGGCTATTATGCCAGGGCGGCAAGTCTGCTACACTCTCGTAGTCGCGTCGCTCTGGCATCGTAGAGGAAATCGATGTGCATCGCTGTCTACAAAGGACCACAGTGAAATTAAAGTAACGATATCAGCAATGTACATCGTTTGCCGCTTCGATGCCAGAACGTCGCAACTACTATAGTGTTATTTATTTATTTATTTAATACTTTATTGCACTAAAGGTACAAAGGGTGGACTTAATACTAAAGTATTCTCTACCAGTCGACCTCACAACATGAGAGAACATAGGGGCGGGTCAGTATTATTAAAAAAAAAAAGTGTTGTAGACTTAGAGCCCTGGGCTGCTGGTGTTGACTAGAGCGTAACGAAGACGGCAACGCTGAATAGAGGAAGGAGGCTCTGATTACCCCCCTGGGTATCATCATCATCATCAGCCCATACCTGTCCACTGCTGGACATAGGCCTCTCCAATTGCACGCCACTGTGATCTGTTTTCGGCTTCTCGCATCCAGCTTCTGCCGCCAGCCATCTTACGTATATCATCAGTCCACCTTGCCTGAGGGCGTCCTACACTCCGTTTGCCGAGACGCGGTCTCCACTCGAGAACTCGTATTCGAGTGCCCCTGGGTATGCTAGGACCTTAGTACGTAATATCGAAACCAATCACGAAGTATGGCATCGAAATGGGAGTAAGGCAATCGAAAGCTAGGCTGCAGTCGCTTAATTCCCCCTTCAACCACTTAAAATTAGTAAAACCTGAATTCTGAATCGAAAAAGGCCGTTTACGTATGTAAATTTACATAGGTTCAGGTGTTTATGTATGTATAATCTACGATCCTAAGGTTCAAACTTATATGAGATATTAAGGTTATTTTTTTACTTGTCACAATATCTGTAGTCTCTGTCTACCCCTCTGGGAGACAGGCGTGAAGTGTATGTATGTATAATAACTTTACCTTATTGATGTTTTAGTAACGTCAAAACTGATCCAAGAAAGGGCGATCGTATGCCTTCATGTTTCACCGTAAAGCAGAAGATAAAGTCAATAAAATTCACATCTAAACATTTTCAAGTAGCTATTTATTATAAGTCTATTTAACGTTTTCGCAATAAAATTAAAAAATATCCGCTTAGGTTTTAATTAATTCATCACATGAAGGTTTTTACCAACATATCTCTTTTAGTAGACAACGAAAAAAAAAACAATAACTAAATTACCTTGAAGTAAAATAACAACGATGGCCACCCATCCAGTTTCAGCTAAAGTTTACCAACATTCATAATGGTTACCTACAACAACTTGTGCTTACTGGATATCCCAGCTAATTAGCACTTTAATTACAATGATTACAGTCTCTGCCCGCCACAACGCCGCCGCGACACATTCACCGAGAAGGCGCATTAAGGTCCATATTCCGAAAGGAGAATCAATTCGTAAGTAATGCTCGAGATGCGTTTTGTCTCTCTTTTTCACTTGCTATTAGAGTCAGACAAAGCATATAATCTACCTTAGTAGTGCTGGTACATGTTTCAGAAAAGGGGCATATGTGTATTTATGTATGTACACTGCTTTAACACGAATTATACGAAATGCAAAAAGGCGGCTATGTTTTTTTTTAAAGCGTAGTTTGTTTTTTTTTAGCATTTCTTTTTTTCGCTCTAAACGTAAAAAAAGTTAAGTGTTTTGTAACGAAATAGATGATTTTTTCATGTATATAAATGTAAATTTGCGCGCATATCTATAACTAGTGAACGCCCCATGATTTCATCCGCATACTTATTCGTAATATTTCACGCTATTCAAAGTCGGTTAGGGGTTGAAATAAAAAAAAAGAGAATTACGTGTTCGTTAATTTCTATTAAAAATATGACCATCAAGTTTCAAAAGCATAACTCCAAAATTAACGTTTCCTTGACATGCGCAAAGGGTATTTTAACATTTTTTTCAATAGTAACGAGGTAACAATGGCATAAATCAAACCTTGACAAGATTTATAAAAAAAATATAATGTAAAAGAGGCCGTGAGTTTTCCAGACCTTGATGCGGTAATGAATTAAAAAGTTTTCACTTCACCCCACGAGAGATACTTTCCTGCATGGAGGTAGGATGGATTGGCGTTTTTCGTTTTCATGATTACGGAATTATTATAGAAAGCTTTCAATCTTAAACCCATATGCTGGATGAAAAATCAATACACAAAGGACTTTTTTTTAATTTAGTTTACTATTTTCTCAAAAGATGACGTTCTATGCCGATCATAAGTCAAAACCTCTTTGAACGAAACTCCTTGCAACAACTTCAATGAACATTCAATTATTTTTATTTTTAAATGGCTCTAGTGCCGACATGGATTGAACATTAACACGATATGCAACACAAACGGCAATTGTCAATCATCTGTCAGTCTGATTGACGATCGACACAGAAACCAGTAGTGACCTCTATGTCAAAGAGGAAAATGAGTTTGATAATATGTAAAGCTTGCGCCGCAATTGTCTCTTTTGCCATTAGAGTGAGATAGAGTATTAAACTTACCTGACTGTAATGCTTGGTTCATAGATTTCAGAATACGGGCCCTAGAACCTTACACCCGTAACGTTTGTGTCGTTAAACTCGCTCACAAAAAAAAGCAGTCAATCGAACAAAAAAGATAGAAATCCTATCTTACCTCTTTGCAATTTGGCGACCGTCGAAAGCTCCAAATTTGAATAATCTTTTCCTCTTAAATATGGAACACTCGAGTACCTTTGAATCTCTAGCTCTTGCGGAAGTTACAGTTGGCAAACGGATATTGGTAAGCTTGTTAATGACAACGTAAGAAATTGAAATTGTTCACGATTGATTCATAATAATAAATTACTTGGGAAATAATGTAGAGAAAATACTTAGGAATTAGATTAGACTCAAACATACATAGATACACTCATGTCCATAAACCCTAAAAAGGGGGTGGACAGATACTTAATATCACAAGGACCCTTCGGCCACATTTAGTATAATGACAATGGAAATATGGGCATTCTGTAAGTAAAAAGTTGCCAGCTCGTAGCCCTTTTTTTTAAGAAAAAAAAACACAATGTACAAGCATTTGACCACCATCCTGCCTGATATTAAGCAGCGATGTAGTCTACGATAGTGAATATTAGCCTGAATAAACCTAAATCTCCAGATAGGTGCCATAGGTGCCTCCTAAGGCATGCCAGGCAGAAAGACAGCTGATGATGACAGAACAGCATGAGACGTAGGAATAATGTAGAGCAAAAACATTTGACAATGATTTCGTTTCACATTTGGAGAGAATGACAACATAAACTTACAATGAAAAGCTACCATAGAGCCATATTAGCCGTAAAATCGATGACCATTGGAACATACGAGTCCTCCAGTGGAGACCGCGTCTCGTCAAACGGAGTGTAGGACGCCCTCAGGCAAGGTGGACTGATGATACGCGGAAGATCGCTGGCAGAAGCTGGATGCGAGAAGCCGAAAACAGATCACAGTGGTGATGCCTATGTGAGTGGACAAATATGAGCTGATTATGATATGTCTTAAATCAATTAAAATTATTGATGTTCATCGCCGTTTTACTACGGACGACAGTGGAATGAAAGTAACGAAATCAGCAATGTACGTCGTTTGCCGCTACGATGCTAAAGCGATGCATCGCTCTACCAGAGTGTAGTAGACTTATGCCCCTGGTATGCACTCTATATATATATAAATGAATTGATCCGTTTCGAAAATCCGTTGCGTAGTTTTAAAGATCTGAGCATATATAGGGACAGACAGCGGGAGGCGAATTTGATTCTATGCATTCAGATTAGGTCTGATGTAAACACATGGATGGTCCCAATTAAAAATGTCGGTAGTGCAATTTTAGGAATATGTAATAGCGTACTTTTCTACACCGTTAGATTGGCGATATTAAGATCTATAAACTTATAAGTATATTACATTACGTAAATATACCAAAGATTATAAGCTGTTGTAAATTTGAAGTATGTGCCACAAGTAGTTTAGTTTTAATATCCAAAACTATCTTCTCTCCTGAACATGTTCTGTTTTGTAGATCCGACTTTCTTAATAGGGACCATCGACATGATTTCTCAGATGTGTGGGTCGTTTGTGCATCAGCAGCCCCTAGCAAGAGCATCAAGAAAGACAAGACATAGAACAACAATGCGCTGTGATTGGCTACTATGTCACACATCGTGCGACTTACCTTGTTTCACCCAATCGCAATGATATGTCTTGTCATTTATTTCTTGGTGCGCTTTGCTAGGGGGGCTGGGGTCCATATTCACTTACGAGAGGAAACCCGCATACCAAAAGTGTGCTGCGTCTACAGTCCGCGAAGAATCTGGTCCATCCTAAGGTTGAAACACACGTGAATTTAAAAAAAAATACATTTCACGCCTTTTAATCCCAAAGCGGGGAAGGCACAGGCACTTGCTAAGCAAGTGCCCACGATTCACCAAGCGTATTTAACCCAACGTGACAGGGGGTGAGCCCATCGCTGTTATAGGGTTCGCACACCTTGTGGTGTGCGGGTTACATCACGATGTTGTCCTTCACCGTACGAGCGTGGCGTTCCGTACATAGGTTCTGAAAAAGAGTCCAGTAGCCGGACTCAAACCCGTGACCTCCCGGTTGCATGTCAAGTATCCGACCAACAGGACCACAGACGCTCTCAGGTCGCTGTATGAGTTCATTTTTTACTTGTCGCAATATAACAACTCTACCTTATTGATGTTTCAGTGACACAGGAAATGTTATCCAAAATAATAAACTATTATCTTGACCGACCATACCTTAGGTATGTTAGTGCAATTTTTTGTGGAATTTGTGCAAAAAAAACACCTACCTATTTATTCGTAGACACATAATAAAAAAAAATCGTAAGTTTCGAAATCATTTCGTGAATGCTACTCCCCACCAGAGGGCGCGTAA
This sequence comes from Conopomorpha cramerella, assembly GCA_012932125.1. Lineage (NCBI taxonomy): Eukaryota > Metazoa > Arthropoda > Insecta > Lepidoptera > Gracillariidae > Conopomorpha > Conopomorpha cramerella. Next base: position 11,751 of record SJJU01002909.1, read on the forward strand.
ATATGACAACTATGTTATTCAAGAGTGAATAAAGTTCTAGTTATTATAGTTTATGTGATGAGTTAGCCATGTCAAGTTTAACTCACGTCAGTAGGTAATTGGTAATGACTAATCTACGTTATAATAAAACTGTATTTTTCTTAAAGGTAGTTAAACCATTAAAATGCAGTAGGTACCTAAGTGCACAAATTAATATAAGTCCAATACCTACACTTTACTGTCGGTTACATATTTCCATAATTATAACATTGTAGGTAAATACTAATGTAGATTTAATTAAATAGGCGTGCTTCAAACACTGTACCTTCGCAGGTGGATTAAATATATTATGCTTACCTCATTGTAGATATCTTATTATTTTTTAGTTATCTTTTCAATTTCAATAAGTCATTGAAAATAAAATTTTAAGTTATTTGAGCAACACTGAACAGATTTCCTCTATGTACCTACTGAAGACGTAACGCAGCTTGGAGAGAGAACGTCTAGAAGGCTTCTCTAACGTTTCCCGCAGCTGATGTTTTCAATTAATCTTTATGGCATCTGCTCGTCGGCAACAATATTATTTAGACGGCTATAACGACGGCCGTGTATAAATTCTCCCCGTGGCCCATCTATCTCGTATCAAACTCGGAATCTATTGCGTTACGCTGTATCATAACTATGGCAACAGCTCGGGGGTATGTAGAGACAACAGCGCCGATCGGATGAACTTAATAGAGGCCTAGCACTAGGAACTCACAAAAGATATTGCGAGAACGTAACGAGCTCAATTGATGAACGAACGGAAACGTGTCCAATTAGAAGTAGGCGGCGGTGACGGCGGCGGCGGCGGCGGTCGCGCTGGTGTCGCCCCCGCGCGCCGCATTAACGAGATTAGCGGAGCGCCCCGCGCCGCCGGCCGAGGTGCGGCGGCGGCGGCGGCGGCGGCGGACACCTCGCTCGCGACGAAAAAACAACGCATCGTGGCGCCGAGCCCCGCCTGCCGCGCGGGAGGCGAGACGCGGGGCGCCGCCGGCCGCGCCATTGGGCGGCGCGCGGCGGGAGGGGTGTCGCAGCCGGCGCCGCCGGCGGCCAGTCGTTTGACGCCTGCCGTGCGAGCGGGTGTCGTGACGCGAGCGAGCGCGATCCCAGACGTAACCGTACGCCGCTGGTTATGGACGTTGTATGAGCGGGCGCGAGCGCGACCGCTGGAGCCGACGGGCACGCCGGTCGTGGAGCGCGCTCCGTGGGCCCCGGGCGGCGCGGGCATGCGCTTCGAAGGCGGGGAACGGCGCGACGCCGTCGCGTTTCATCCTTTGCTGGCACCGCGGCCAAGTGACTTTTCGGTGTCGGCGCTGCTGACGGCTGGCGCCCTGCCGCCGCCGCCCTACCTGCCGGCCGCGCTAGCTGCTGCGCTGTCCGCGCCCTGTCCGCTGCTGAAGCCGCCGCCGCCGCCGTACGCGCCGCTGCCGCCGGACGACGATGGTGTTGTCGATGACCCTAAAGTCACCCTCGAAGGCAAAGACCTTTGGGAGAAGTTCCACAAGCTGGGCACCGAAATGGTGATCACCAAGAGTGGCAGGTCAGTAAGCCACCGAATTGGGCTCACCCGTTGCTTGATGCCGGCGCGTGCGCTGGTGTGATCGTGTATCAAATCATAAAATTAGTCACGGTGTAAATTAGTAAGTGGTGTGAGTGATGTTTACGTTACAATAGTATTTATCTCAGTGTATACAATTCGGTAAGTAGGAAATTACAACAAAAAACAGAACAGCTAGTGAGGTTGCTTAAAAACAAACAAAATTATAATCAAAACAAAGATCGTAGCAAGTTTATTCAACTATTGTTTTATCATTGACATTCAATTTGCCCGACTGGAAAAACTAAAAGATTAAAGTTGGTACACGGCATGCGATTTTCCGAGTTCAAATTAGAATCCCTATTCCAAGAATGAGCACTTCTTATCGAGTACAGACATCCATCAAAAACGCCTAAAAGTAGAGAAATAAAACATCGAGCGTATAAGGTTTGATTTCGATTGTCACGACAATTTTCGCGTAACATGTGTACGATATCACCGGGTGACATGCATAGGCGCATTTTTCAAGCCAAAACGCCGTCGCTCCGCGTGTCACGCATACTCCGCTCAAATTTGTTGACATTGCTTGTGACATTTATAGTCAATTTCACCTATGCTGTATGTAACCCGTCAAAATGTCCAATGTAATTAAAATTCGACAATGTGTACTAACCTTGTCGTTTGAAAGATGTTAGAGTGTTTATTGTTTGAAACAGAATGCAAATGAGCATGAAAACCCTGCAGTGAAATGTCAATGTGTAGGAAACTAAATAAATCTGCAATTTGAATTGCGGATATGTTTCTGCAATGTATCTACCTAAACTGAATAAGCTCATTGCAAATTAGGAAAAAAATACTACTTACTAAACAAAACTATATTCGGTATACTAGCTTAATTTATCACAAATATTGGAAAACCATTCGTATACCAACAAACTTCTTATTTTATTTCATTTCACAAGACAAAAATAAAAAAGAGAAATACGTTTGAAGTCCCCTTTCAATTTCTTCGAATACTTTTTATTATGATCGCACCCTTTTTGAGAGAAAAGATTCCCGAAATTTCTTTTCAACAATAATTTTTCACGACATTATTTTTGACGGAAATGTTTTTCATAAATACCATAAATATAATCCAAATATATTGCCAATATTACACAGCATAAAAAGATCATGGTGGGCCGAATGATGTCCTCATAAAAAAACAACTTGAATTAATTAATTTAAACAAAAAAAAATAAACATCTCTGTTAGTTATAAGTTTCAATCGAAACAAAAAAAAAGTCCGCAAATAATTTATAGGTAACGAAATGTTGATAATTTTGAAACAAAAATTCATCACCCAATTCCAAATCTCAGAGACAATCTGTACCAGGTACTCAGGAAGTTAACATCTTAGGCCTGTATTCATAGATGACACCCAAGGTATTCCTGACGTACGTCCCTCAAGATGCAATTTTTGAGAGTCAAAATTATATGATTCGGACATTAGAGTGCATGTCTTCTGAGAATATTTTGCCATATTTCTTGAGTTTCCTTTCATGATAGACTGTTATGCCTCGACCGGCTGACTTGTTGTTACAGCAAACTGACAGTAATTATCCTCTCGTGTCACGGTAATTAAAGTGCTCTGTCAAGTAATTTACCCCTGATCTGTGTAACCTGTCATTGTAGGAGACAAGTAGATTTTTTTTCATTATGCATTATTGTCGATTCCAGCCTGGGAAGTGACTGATAAGTGCTATATTTAATGGATTAGGTACCTACCCATCTGTCGTGCTAATAACTAAGTTAAGTAACAAAGAAATGCGATAATATGATTAATTTCGTAAAAAAGTCTTTAAAATAAATACTGTTTTTACACAATTATTAAAATAGTAAAAAACAAGAAAAATCAATAAAATAAAATAATCTTAAATTTCGTCTTTGGAAAATACAATGATTTGATTACATTACATGATTGAGATTTATGAAAGATTTTACCTATAGCTAATTTTCTGCCAATAAAAAATAACGAAAAAGAACTAATTTAAGACAGAATAACTTTAAAGTAATTCACTTAAAAAAATGCATTTTAAACTAAATACGTACCTAATAAACAAGTGCGTTCCATGGTAGACCACATCGCTGCACAACTGCTTAACATGTGTGTTTGAAAAAACGTCACCGCTTCAGAATGTTAGGTTACCTGGAAGAAATCGCTACGAGCGATAAGGTCGCCTTTTGCAATTTTTCCATTGTATTATTTTTTACATTCGTAATGTACAGTGTGCAATAAAGAGTATATTCATTCATATCTTTTTATTGTACAGAAAATATTAGCATCTTTAAATGGTGATTTTCTTAAATGTAATATCTATAACTGTTTAGCTGTTTACCATCTCAATCTTTATTAAGTTGTTAGTTTCTGATATTATAGAGTTGTCTCTTTAAAACCTAACATCACTTTGACTGTATTAATATCCATTATAGCGCTGTTTATAATAGGCCCGGATTTTAATATACCGGTTAAATTAGAACATAAACGCTGTTCCAATCGCAGTTTGAACTCGAGCAATTAATTTTCTAGCTAGGCATTTAATTTCCCAGTCAGTTTGTAATACGCACAATAATTTTAAATGATAAATGGGAACCTTGATCCTTGAACTTTACCAAATTATAACAGTAGTTTATAAATATACTGTTCATACAATACAATGTTAATTTTATTCTATCTGTAGGTACCTAGAAAAAATATTGTACCTTCAGGTATTATAGTCTTTTTTGTGTAACTTATGTATATGCAATTACATTGTAATAATAATTTATTTCCATAAAAAAATACAAGTAATACACTTAATCTAATTTATTTTATTTTAAAAGAACAACCAACAAGAACATACACATTATATAGGATAAAATAGGCGACAAAAAAAGAAGTGTAGGTGCTGCCTTAATTATAGGTCGTCACATCATGGTGGATGGCGTTACATTATTAATAAGAAAACACAATTAATACTGCTAGAAACTAGTAATAACATTGTACTTGGCAGTGGTCACTTAGGCATCTTTACACGACCCGACAAGCAACGACAACCGATCTTGCCTCATCTGGTGCAAGAATAAACAAACATATAAATAAATAATAAATCGTTTAGTACTAAAAGCTCACCAAATTAGTGTTTTTTTTTAAATAAATTTCACAAAGGTGTCTGAAGACGAATAATCATAATTATACTGACGTAGTCTATGCTCTCTCGTTTCGTAATGTCTGTGATAGATTGATTTTTTAAAGTAGGTAATCTACTAATTAGACATGGCAAGATACCGTATTATTATACATATTTAAATGATATTCACCACGTACGTAATGAAAATTCCTAGAATCAATACTGACTACGACGGCTAACAAAACTACAAGAAAACGCGATCCGAGATTTAGTTACAAAACAAATTCTCTTTCCTGATAAAGCAGAGCTATCTGTATTAAAAAATAAACGAATTCCTCGTTCAGCTCGTACCTAATAAGACACAAAATTGTAACATTAAATACAGTCTCAAATTAACCATTTCTTATCCAAAAACAGATATAACTGAAGTTACGCTCTTACTTTACAAAGGCAATTAATAAACAAAAACAAAAAAACATACGACAAAAAGGTAAAGACTCGACTATTCACATATAGCTGAAGCCTATGACGAAACTCCCTATAAATATCCAATGCTATGTATCTATAAAGGGTTTTCATGTGTGTTCTGTCGATAGTAGACGTACCTTTTACAATATTATAACAAGAATGTCACATGTTATCCGTGAAAACGGCGTGTGACATGCGAACTTCAAAAAGATCCGACCGAAGCACCCAACCGTGCGTGGCTTGATATATACATTTTTATATTTGATATTGTTCCTCTTTATGACCCAATGTCCTCCAATGTTAGTGTGAAATGTTATAGTTATAGATACATACACACTGTTGTAACATTTGGCATTGAGATGTTTTTGTTTCGTGTTACTTTTTGTGTAGTTCTTTGTAGTAAGCAATCCATACTTGCTTAGTAAATGCAATAGTAACTCTGTCTGTCCCGCTTTCATAACACTACTGAACCGGTTTAAATTAAATTTGGTATACAGCTTAGCAGCTGAGAAATTACATGTAGTGGCGAAGCTAGGAGATAAGCCGGTAGTGAAAAATAGGCACTTAACAATGCTTATATACATGTTTTATTTGTCTTACTTATTTGAGCTATAATAAGTCCCTGCGCTACTTAATTTCCTTGAAAATATTTGTTAATGTGCCTGGCACAGGCTTGTCTTGTACTACCGGCTTACCTCCTAGCTTCGCCACCTCCTAGCTTCTACACTTCGCCTCCACGCTTAGTATTTTTTTATACATATCCTGTGGAACGCGTCACTAAATAGAGGGTGTTATAGTTTGGAACTACGCGTATGAAATCGCGGGGCGTCCACTAGTTTTTATTATGAATAAGTAAATGAAAATAAATAAAAAACAATACGACCGAAATCCAGAATCCTAAGGGAGGTGAATTGAAACTTTGTTACTGATGACTCCTAGACTATTTGAATTGTGATAATTTGAAGACGAGATGGACAAATTGTACCTACTTGATGTGATAAGTGCACAGTATCTCCTTCCCGCTGCTTTCATTTAGTTTGACTCTTTTAAAATGTATATTGTAAGGATAGAAATACTACTGACATTACTACACACACATGTAACTGTGTCGATAAATGCTTATCTTTGGCTAATTTTCGCGCTATATGTAATACCCGTTTTAAACATTTCAATCATCTCAGTGCGCGTTTCCTTAAAAAATGATTACTACATCTGTTTAGATAGGTATAGTTATGTTACTCATTGGGTAACGCACTTTCTATATCAGTTGGAAGTATTCTGATATTTGTTATATTTACTGTATTATGGCCTGGCGCCACACTTAACGACCACACCCTGTATACCTATTTTCGTATCGTTATACTTACATTGTACACCAAAAAGTGATTATATTTTTTCAATACAACATTTAACGATTTCAATACCATATTTTTTTTTGTGGTAAACAAACTTTTATACTGATAAATTATTATCACATTCGTATAATATGTATTTCATTTAAAAAATAAATGGTAAATTGTTTATTTGTGTTATCTAATTGTCATTTGCTGTTATATGACGATTTACGTTTATAAAAAACATTAAAGAAAGAAAGAATAGAAAAAGTTGTAACTTTACCAATGACCAAAATATAAAAACATTTTTTTTGTTTCTTTTATGTAGATTAATTTATGAAATTAATCAATGTCTACCTTCGCATCATCATCAGATGCGATGCCATCCACTGCTGGACGAGAGCCTTCTTGGCGATCGGAGTGGTTTGTTTGTGGTTTAACTCACAGAGAGCGCTGCTGTCCTTCCTCTGGAGAGTTTCCTCAGTCGTCTCGCACAGACTTCCACGACGAGAAAAGTTGGGCTGGGGTGGTTTACATGTACCAATTCTATTCGTAGTCACCACACGGCTACCTTCGCATACCCATAAATAAGTACACTTTCTTTCATATTTATTTATGTTTAAATATGTTGTTCCTGTTATTAACCCTTAATCGAACAAAGGCAGGAGGAGTAGAGGAACGCTGATAACTATGTACCTATATTGTCAAAAACAGTATTTGCCGGGTCAGCTAGTTATTTATAAAGTATCCACTCAAATAATTGTAATTGTAAAAGTACCTTTTTACCCGCTTTTTCCTATTAGAATCGTTGCAATACAAAGCAATTCAAATGTGAAAAGTAATTTGGGGCTTTGTGGAAATGATTTCTTATATGATTCCAATATATGTACTAACTAAAAACTTGAACTAAAAATTGTCTATCTGAATGTCTGAGTAATAGAAAATATTCCCTTCTTTCCATTTTTATTTTTAATTGTCTTTTATAGTGGAATTATCAGATTGTTTTTTAAATATTTTGCTATGTGTAGCGTACCTACCTGTGACTATGAAAGACGGTAATTGAGCTCAGATTGTTTGGTTATTTAATTTATTTATACATATTTGGAGTAAGCAACTCCACATACCTACTGGTGTTGTAAACACAATTGACTGAAATACAGTTTGTTTTTCTAGTCGTTCCTGAAGTACTACATTTTGAGCCGAAGTTGTCTCTTTATGTTGAAACAAACTTTTCAACAGCTTGTAAGAGGTAATCTTTGATAAAAATACCAATTTCACTTACATACGTCGTCTGTGACAGGAATGTAGGTACTTGATCTCTGCCTACCCCTCTGGGCAACTAGCGTGACGTAAATATATGTTAATTTCTGCTCGTAACTAAAATCCAGAGTTGTTAAAGAAAAATCGCTAGGAAACCCGCTAAATAAACAAGAGGTGTGTTCGTGTGAGGGCGCAGGCGCAGCATTGCACGCCGGTCCGCCATTTTGTGAAGCGGCCGGCGTAACCCGACACCCGCGGGGCGAGAGCATGCCCGCGGTGTCTGCTCGGCAGACAGCTCTATCAACTATTGCTAATTTAACCTGTGTACATATTGTATACAACGAAATAATCGCAAAAGCGACCGCCGAGTCAAGGTTTCTGGCATAGAGTTTAAAACGGTTTTATTTCACTTTGAACATTGGTTTGTGTTGGGATTAGTACGTAAGAAAATAAAATGGCACAGTAAATTAGGACGTTAAATTCGTATTCAGTTAATTATCTTACATGTGGGATTGGAAAACCATTTTGGAATTCTGAATTTTATAGGTAGATTTGCGATGATCGAAGGCCAAAACGAAATTTAATTTTTTGCATTTTTGCTTGGCGTATTACATAGGGAGAGAAGAAAACCTAACCACAAATTGAATGTGCCAGCGTATAAAATTTTGTCTCCTTATCACTTTCCAATCATTTATACATGCGCTTTGTGTCCGTAGGGGTAGGTAGGTAGACATATACGCACAACACGCCCCGCTTTAATGCTTCAGACTAAAAAATAACATTTTGAAAACCGCTACTTTATTTCCACGAACATTTATAGGAGTTATTGCCAGAAAGTTTCAGAAGAAAAAGTTGTTAATTTTCACCATAGCGTTTCTAAGACTCTACATATTTATCGAAGTTCTTTAAACTCCAATATTAATTATTAAGTACAGTTACTGAATAAGGGCTCCTTCCGTAATACTTCGACCATTTGTTCAGTATTTTTCCAATCAATATCATTTTTTTTTAAATATTATTGTTAATTCATACAATACAGCAATTTGCAACAATCTTGGAAATACTTGCATATATTTTACATGACCTCTAGCATACGAAGAAACATTCTCCATTTACCTCGATTCAATAGCGTTAAGGTTCTGCGAACACCGTTTCATGGCAAGACGCAATTAATAGAATATAGAAAATTTATCACAATGCAATGCTCATACATATCAAGCGTTTTTTTTTATTACAGACAACGCTTTCAGTAGTTCGATCGGTTACAATTTCAATATTTGTTTGGTCATTCCGTTCGCGTGAGTGTTCACGGCAACTAGTGTGCGGAGTTACTTAGCTGTTACCGAAAGAAAAAAGTACGCATAAATCCTTGAATGGAGTGTGTTAATTGCAGATCGAGACATGTAGAATTCTAGTTTTAAATGTTTATTTCTTAAATTTCAATGGGTGGGCTCTTTCCAGCCAGTTTGATGCTGTTAAATTATTCATTGTGAAGCTTTTTTTTCATCCGTTTTATATCTAGCCCTAGCAACTTCAATGGGGAATTTTCTTTGACGTTTTTCTGACAGATTTTCAGGCGGGAACTGTCATTACTGTCAAACATTGTCTGGAAAGTTTGACAGTAATGACAGTTCTCAATCCGAAAAACTGCAAGGAAAAACGTCAAAGAAAATTCCCCATTCGAATATGCAAATTGAGTTTAGATACAATATGAACTAGGTAACAATTAAGTGAATATTGTAAATCTGGAGTGTAAATAAGCAGTCTGCGCCGTAGTCCACAGTCGGCGAGAGCTTGTCTCATATTATTTATGTACCTAAGTAAAAGAAAAGCAAAAGCTGGCGTCGTAAATGCGTCTCAGAGGCAGTCCCTCAGTGGACGTTCAAGGGGAATAGGTAAGTAGGTGGCACGGCACTGCATTTGTGAAGATAGTCACGCCTCCGGGCGACGTCGTCGGGCACAAATCAAAGGGGGAATTTTTTGGTTGCTGAAAATTTGCAGTGCCAAAAGAGACTTGAGTTAGTTAATGGAGCATCTTACTACTCGACGTATGATATTTAAATAATGCTTGGTGATTTTATTTACGCATAAAATTATTCTATACTACTGGACTCGACAGTCGTTGTCCTGTCTTAACTATTAATATGAATATAAAATTAGTATAACCTCCAGGGTGGCCTGTGCCGAGCAGTGGATGTCACGAAATATAAACTATCCTATCTCTCAAATTGGACGAAATTACATATAAATGCCGATATTCACCGGTAGCCTTGGTGAAAAGTTCATTGGGAACAATAGGGGATAGATATGCCTATTGATATTCTTGATTATTACATACTATACTTTCCTTTTACAATGTTTTTTTTTTATCAAAACGTCTAAAATATAAAAATTTAAGTGACAATTTCTATATTTGATACATTCACACGAAATACACAATAATTTTTGCAAGTAGGTAAATGTTTAAAAAAAATAACCCCAACTCCTTATTAAACGCCTGCGCACAAGCAAAGCCGACGATCGCATTACAGAAGTGGGTTAAAACGCTTGAAAAAGTTAATTTAAACGTTAATTAAAAGACCATTCTCAGAAAACGTTTAATGAATATTTAAAACTTAAGCCTTAGTGTGCAATCTATAATAATTAGTCGGGTAACTGATAATTTCGTAAAGGCCAAGCAAATACTTACGTCAGTTAGAATTAACGTTGAGCAAAGTGTAGTTTATGTTGTGATAATACGTAGACTGCCGTTGTCGGTTACCCTGTTATTTCATTACATTAACTCTTTCCCGTACAGTAGACGTACAGTAGGCGTCATAACAAGAAAACGTCTATTGTGTCTATTTCACTGTCCGCCGATGTGTTAACTGAATAAGAAAATGCATGACCAATTTCATGCCTATAAGACGTATCTGGGCATATTGAAAGGAAATGATGAGACTAAATAATAATATCGTTCAAATCACAAATACTATAACTATCATAATACTTAATGTATTGTAAAAACGAAAGTTTGGATGTTTGTTATCAATTCATTCGCGCTACTGAACGGATTCCAATTAAACTTTCCAACAAATTCTACAAATTACCTACGTACGAATTTTATTCCGAGTTTTCCACAGGAATAAGCGGCGGGTTAGAGTAAATAATAACTAAGACGAATCGTATCGTTTCACCAAGAATCTACACAGACCAAACAATGTTTTCATAAAAAAATATTTGATATAGTCCGTAAACAGACAGATCCTTTTTATGTTTTGCTTAGTGACCAATAAGCGTCCAGCGTTAGACCAATTTGTTCGTATTTTGCGTACACTTGACAATATTTTTAGATATTCACGCTGATAGCGTACTAGATGGCGCTGTTATAACTCCATGAAACTGCTGCTCTAAGTTCGTGGCACGAATAAAAAGTTAGATATCCATTGGTATAATTTCTGAAAGGTTGAATTGAGAAATCCTCCTATATATTGAAATCGGTGAAAAAGAAAGAAGATTATTACGAATAATAATTGAGACAGAAATCTCGAGAACTATATAAACTGTGTGAAGGTCTAATCAAGCACAGCCAGTGTCTATGTATACAGCTACCTTAGGGTTGTCTATTGTCCTATCTCAGCTGCCACCCGCATCACACAGGAACCGGTGCTTATCGCGTTTAAAACACTGTCCTCCCAATAATATTTTAACCTGCCATATTTGACCTTTCACATAATTCTTATTGGACTTTTGAGTTACGTGTTCTCGTATAATTAAAATTATACCCCCTTACCAATAATCACGTTGTGACTTATACAACGGTTATTACAAGTCTTCTTGAACTGGTTATTCCGTATTTGACATACAACTGACAAGTTAAGTTGAGCTTTGTGTATCTTCGAAATAGAAATTCCGCCATTATTAGTAAGGCCCTAAGTTTAAAAATTCCTCCTGACAAAACTTTGATATTTATCCCCAAAAACCTGGACATTAGAAATGTTCGCTATTTACATAGTTGAATATAAATATCGCATTCCTAAATTCTAATAGTCCTTTAGAACTTTTTCCCAACATCGATTCACAAATGTTTTGTATAATGTATGTACAAGACGAAATAAGTCGGTTAGACTCATGAAATATAGACGTCCATAATATCAATGAAAGGCAGATGTGATGTCGATTTAAGAAAAGCTATCTTAAACAAACATGCATTACTTAAGCAAGTTAGACTTGGTGTATGCTTATTACTAGATTTATTACTTATGGTAAGATGGCCAGTCATTTCGGAGTAGGTGCATCGCAGTGGCTTAATACAGTTGTGCACTCCAAACGGGTCCCCATCATCGCCCAGAGCTTCCCATGAGATATCCTGTACAATCCGAAACAACATCAAACCCTCCTTCCGTCCAACATCCGATGGACTACCTTTCTTTGGTTTTAGTAATCCAACAGAGCTCAGGGTGTTCTGGCAGGGTTTCTGCACTGACGTACCTCTGCATTCTGATGCTTTCAACTTAATTGCAAGGGTGGAAGTCTTTTCGATTTTGTATCGATATACCTAGTTGATTTACGTTTTATGTTGTATCCGCCTAACAATCATGTGGTAAAAAACAAGTTCTTGAAATAAGTAGATGCCTATGCTTTTAATACGTAGTAACAATTAGATCCAGTTTTATTCACGTACCTTATAAGTTTTTCCTTCAATATTGTATCATACTTCTAGAACATTTTTTTAACAACTACCTTATTCCGATAATAACACGGAATAAGATAATTAAAATAATATCATTTAGAGAAACCTCTACATGGAAAGTTGAACGGAGATTTATAATTTACTTAGAAATTAAACGGGCCGGTCTATTTAATTGCGGACAATAATAAAAGTGTGACTGCAAAACGCTTTTTGCTTTTTATTAGTCCAAGATAACATAATCTCAGTTTCCATTTGTGTGTGAGTAACGTTAAGTACTTGCTAGCGAAGCGTGATTTATACACAGAATGATTAATCTAGGTCCGACGAAATTTACGTATCCCGTACCAACTTTAAATTGCGCGTGATGCAAAAAGAAGATAGGTTTGTGTCGCCACCAATAACTCTGGGTTGGCACTCTTAAACTGTGATTGACTGCCGACCCTCGCCACTTTATGAGAGCGTTAATTAACAAACACGGCCGACTTGCCTTTACAATTCCGGCCAACGTAAAAAGAACCCCCTTTTCATCAACCAACACTCAGTGGAAACTGGAACAATAAACATTCAGCGCAAATAAGAATGCAGGTCATGCCAAAATGGACGATTACGCTGGTTACCAACCAAACATTTCGTTTGGTTGGAGTTGTAATTTTATAACAGTCTTTCTATGGCCAAAAGTGGCTATTGGTTGCGAACCACCAAATGGTGTTCTACCACCAATAGGTGAAAGGGCACAGTTCTTGGCTTTGAGCGAAGAATAATGATCTTTAAGTGGTCCTGAAGCTCAGTGAGTAATTAAGCGCATATTCCCATGAATTATAATGTGATGTTACGCCTTTTCTTGGCATGGCATGGCAGTATTATGAAAGTTTTGCGGTTCCGTTTGTGTGTGTATAGGTACATGAACGCAATACGTTATACGTCACATAGTTAACCATACATTGTCATCCAAACTGTATACCAAATTTCTGCTCAATCGGTTGCGGATATTATTATCTGCTTCAAATTTTTGTTCCAAGATTCTTTCCAAGAAAATATAGCAAGTTAAATAACAGCTTTTAAAAAGTAAACATGTTTTGTAAATAGAGGATGTATAATGTATCAATATATATCTCATAAATGTCACATATACACTGCGTGATACATTGGATTTAACGTAAAACTAACATAACCTTATTAAAAGTAATAATTCAGTCTAATTAGTCTCATAACTTGCTTCGTCGAAAGAAAGGATTCCTTGGTTCGAGTCTGACATGTTAACAGAAGTCTTTGTTCGTCGTCGAGTAATCTGTTTGTGCATTCTGTGATAAATTCAAAGGACGTTATTCATAATGATTTACGTGATCGATAACACGGTTTGACCTGGCTCCTCTCATCTCGCTTATTACTTTCGGTGATAATTTTTATAAAGCCGTAAATTATCTTTCGGAGCGAACACAGGGCGCCGCACTAGGTGGAAGTTTTTAACGCAAGTGTCACTGATTTTTATGAACATAAAGTATATAATTTATAGGCTTTTTTTCATCCCGATAAAATAGGTTTTAACTTTTGTTTTCAAAGTTGTTTGTACAGGAGTAATAGTTTTAGATACAAGAAAGGACATCAACATTCATTGAAAGGGTATCAATATTTTTGGTAGTTAACATTTAATGTTTTATGAATGATTCGTTTATTAGCAGTGTGTCAGTTGTAAGACTTAACGATTTTACTACAAATGAAATAAGAAATAAAGAAACCAGACTTATAAAGGCACAATATTCTGGCACACATCAAATCCACGTTGATACCGAAGTAAATAATGGCTTATGAACAAAACAACCTTGGCTAGAAGTCAGCGCCGTAGTGCAACAGCGTGTGAAGAGTGACGAACGTGCTTTGAATGCCAAAAAGCTACTGCTTGACTCAACAGCACTAGTCTATGTCAATATGTGAATAACCTATGTTTTCATACTTCCATAAAATTTTATAATAGAAGTGCTTGATTGAGTTCATACAGAGTATGTCCTTTACTTGGAGTATGTAGTTTCTATCGCCAATATAGAATGAAAGACAACAACAACCATAAATAACGTAATAAAAATAAGTGTCTTAGTCACTCATGTTTATTACTAACTATGGCTTAGCGAGACTGTAAAGAAAAAACTAGGTCTCTAGACGCTCGCTGGCAGAAATAGTATAATGAATTCAACCTCAAGCAGTCAAAAGAGACGCCGCCTCCAAGAACTAATAACAATTGCAAATAGTCAAGGAAACCAAATGTGGCAAACAACACAAATCAACGGCAACGGCAAACCAATTACACATTCCCAATGTGTACCGAACGATTAGACAATTGTCGAAAATAGTCGTGTCTTGAGGAGATAATATATGAGGCGACGAATGACGGACATCACCAGATCGTGATGAGAATTATTCGACAGACAATGAAGCCGCTGCAGTCCCGGACACAAGTATATGTGGGTACGAACAAGTAGTGTGGGTAGAGACATCATTTCTGCAAAGGCTCTGTCTAAATTCACTGTAGTCTCTATGCCCTGACAAATTGTTGTTAAAGATGGATATCTTGATTTGGTAATCACTATCCTAGCCCAATGTAGAATAGTCTTATTAGCATCTTAGATAGCCTTTTTCTGCACGTATTTGAAAAAAATACGGCGCAGACTGACTTAATTTATAATTGACAAAACTAAAGTCGAAAAATTTCATGGGATATTAACAAGAATCGTATTTATATGAAACGGAAATTGTCTGCCTAATCATAAACAGGACAGGTTGAAACGTAGTAGGTAATAAATGTATTCGGGCATTCCTTTTTCTCACGCCGACGACATCACCGAATTCTGTATTCACGGCAATGTCGGTCAACTCCTTATCGTACGCGATAAATACGTGGTAGGAATCGTTTAGGAAAATTCTCGGTATCTGTAATAGGAAGGACAGCACACGCTCGAAGATTTGTGCAAAATTTTTAAATTAGAACCTTTGAACTGAGCGCCGACGAATGTATTATTGGATGGAAAAAACATTGGAACGTTACTATGTCCAGACATTAAGAGGAGACGCATTCTTCAAAACTGTCTGCTGCTGGCTGGTTTGGTCGATATTCGATTCCTCGCTCGGAACCGCTACCACAATCGTTTAGAGGATGTTCACAAAAATTGTTTTAAGACTCGCACTTTTGAAACATGAAAATCCGTAGTTATTTTTTATTTTTGTTCAAGAGTTACAAAATATTATTTATCGAATAAAAGCATTCTATTTTTTTACGAAACCAATGCCAGAACATTGATTGCTACGCAAATATTTCTCCAAGTTCAATTCAGCAATGTATCATTAGTTTTGGCATCGTCAGTTTGCGAATTGCTATAATACCAATATGATACACACGATAATAATCAAAGTGGCCGTCGAAACACTGGCTACACCCTGTAGCGGTGGAGCCGTGGCGCCGTCCAAAAATGCCTGTAGCGGCCGCGATGGCGCGATACGCAGCCTACATGTATTATGTATAACAGATGGGAGACATCCAAAATAAAGCACGACGAAGGAGCCCTTACGTTTGGCCCTGAAGTCCCTGGCTCACTCCACGTGGAGACATTCTCGGCATTTCGTCTTTGAGGGGACGTCTCGCTCCTTTTTTGGCTCGCGACGATACTTCGGTTTTGTACCTTTTTTTACGCTTCTTTATAGATCTGAATAGAACACTTCTAGGTTTTCTTTTTTTTAATGCGTTGATTCTCTGAACATCAGATTAGATAGAAGGAATATAAAAACTTGCACCTACTTATCTACTGTGGCAAGTTTAGATTTAGGCCAAAGAAATCGTTGAATATCAACATGCAAGTTTTGGGTAGCCATCGATGAGTTCAGTTCACACACTTTGCATTCAGTTCACATCTTCAGTACGATTGATGACAAAGCCACTGTCAGAATAACAAAGGGCTAGTTCAGGCTTCGCTATCCCACCATCAAATTCTAATTATGTACACGATCACGTATGTAGAGTAGTCACAACAGGACTCTCTATTGCCGAATTAACGGCTGATTGTTTGATTTCCACTTTTAATTAACTGGCATTGCTTAATTGACCCACTTTGACAGAATCACGTTTGGAATCAACTCGCTGATAAATATTTACATTTACATGACAGATACGTGTTGTCATTACATAGGTTGTTGTCTTTTGAAAGTTTGATTGGTTTCGAAATAAGATATTACTATGCCACAAAATTTGATAGTATTTGTGTTACTTTGCGCTTTAATATAACAAGTGTCCTTTCACCGTCGAAAGCTACATGTCATTCAGATGTGATTCATATCGAGTACACGTTTATAGAGTTTAGTTTTGAACATAATAGAAGTAATATTATCTTTTAAGCGGAATGCCTTAATGATTCCAAGAAAGTGCTCAGCAAAACGTTTGAGGATAATCATCCATCATTATCAGATCTTCGGAAGACTCCTCTCCCAGTGAAAGCTATGTCGTAGCTATTACCATCAGATAATTCAGATACTTACTTGAATTTATGTCCGAGTATTCGCAAATCCGCCGGGAATCGCTTTTAAAGGTACTAAAAATAATTAAGGTCTTTATGGTTGGAACAATACTTTGTTCGTCGCTATTGGCATTCAGTGTACCCTCATCCCGTGCGCCTCCGTCGGCCACGGCTGACAAGACATGACGGGGGCGGTCGTCGTCGACTTTTTGTCGCTTGTCGCAGCGACTAATCGACACTTGTCGGCTGTCGGCATATATCGGGTCGTGTGATGTTGGGCTACTTCTCGATCGCGATGTTTGATCGGCCGCGGTTTTGTTCGACAACTCTTTTTCAATCGACCCAAAAGATGGGCACGATAATCTTTTGTTTTGCGACCTCGATTTGCTCTCGTACGGATTTGTTTGCTTAGGCGCTGACCGAAAATAGAATGTTTTTTTTTGTGTTGTATTCGTTTATCAGCTCGTACCTATCTGAATGTTGAAAATGATGACCGTCGACAGTATACCGGCAATGTGGCTAAACAAACTCAGGTTGTCCAATCAATGGGGAATTACTTAGCTTGAAAGCGGCTTTGATTGTATAATCCAACAAAGAGTGATGCTGCAAGCTAAGCCCGTCCCGTAAAATAAAGGCGGTATGCTTTAACCGATAACGCTATTGCCGCATCGTCCTATCCGTGTATTAGCCCATTATCCGTGGTAACGAGGCGGCCACCCCGCGCGGCTTGGCGCCGGCCCGAGACTCCTGTTACGTCACGTCGCCCCTTATCTCTGTCGCTCTAAAGCCGTGGAGACGCCTTTGAACTTTCTTTATTCTGTGATGTCTTTGATTTGTTGTCTCCGAATTAAAAATTAGTTTTTTTATAAAAACTTATATACATATAATATGTTTGTGAATATTCCATAGATTGCGCGGAATAAACTCAAAGAATATTGTCAAATTCAGATAATAAGGCTTGTAAAATCTCCTGCAGTTTTTAATTCTTACTAAATGTCAAAACACGTAGCATTTACTAAACCTAAACATAAACCCAGAAAGAGTTACAACAAATTACTGTAGATACTAAAGAACAAGCCACCGTGCAAAAGAGAAAGGAATCCTTATTGGAATTTGTAAAACATTAGGATGTCCATACATCTCCATACCTTTCTCAGTCCAGCTTGCAGCTACCGCCGCCGCAGCGCATCGATAACGCTCTTACAAACGAGATGACACCGGTGTTTCTGTTAATCGTTATTTATAGAGTTTTTTTACTCGTCTTTTCCTTCGGCCGCACTAAAAACAATGCCGACTCTTTAAATTATATTAGGCCTACTCTTCGGAGATAAGTTTTTTGGGAACGGTCCGGTAACGTCGTCGGGGCCTTTGTCTTTTTGTTTGATGATATTCGTTTCATGCTTGACCTCGCGATAGATATTCGGATATCCCTACTGTATGTAGTAAATTGTCATTACTGATGCCACCTTTAAGAGATGTTGGTTTATTTGTACCATTTGATATTTTGTGAGCCAAGGTGTTCGAGAATATAAAACTAAACTTTTTTAAAGTAGGTTTCTGAAAATACAGATCCCAGTGATTCGCAGATCATCATCAAGTTCTCTTTCTGTGTTGTCATGTAAAGTAAATCATAATGTACAGTATACTTTAAGATTTGATGCCAAACAAGAAATTCAGTAGGTTTCTGAAAAGACAGACTCCAGTGATTGGCAGATCATCATACTGTTATTCATCATTAAGTTCTCTTTCTGTGTTGTCATGTAAAGTTAATCATAATGTACAGTATATTTTATCATTTGATGCCAAAGAAGAAATTCATAGTGTAATTAAACAACTTGCATGCTTTCAATAGACAACGTCAGTTTGCTAAAATTCTGTCTTGCATAAGAACAATAAACAAAAGTGGTTTGGACCACATAGTTCACGGTTGAAATATTTGAGCATATCAACATAATCACCAGCAATTAAACGTTGTCTCACACAAATCTCTACATTGTCATTTTCATTATCTCCAGCATCAAAGATGGTTACAATTTCAATTTATTAATTAGTGGAATATTTAATGAGATTGGTACAATCTTTAGTATCGATCGTAGCAATAAATTATCAACCTGAATCCAGGGTGGTATCCGTTGAATCATTGGTGACGGATAATAAAAACCATGAGTTTAACTGGCATTAAACTTATCTAAGCATCCTGATTCATTGTGAGTCTTATTTCAACTACTTTAAGGTGTATTTTTATATGGAGATGTCATTAATTTGCTGTTGATGATTAGAAAAACTTCTACGACAGTCTAGACTTGTGTCTTTGGAATGAATCTAACGACCTGTATATATGTTGGGACATGAAAACCCAAATAGAATCAAATATATTATATATTGTTGGGTTTTTATTACAATCTTGCCATATTTTTCACTCACACTTTTATATTCTCCACTCACATTCATCATAAAAATATGCCTTTTGAAAATTTATATTTTGTAATTTTCTAGGCAAAGATAAGGTCGCCATTTGTATTGTCAATTCTGTACATAGTGTAATGTACAGTGTGCAATGAAAAATACATTCGTTCATTCATTGTGTCCAAAATCTGCAGGTATATAACGCCTAAGTATCACATTTTATGTGTCTTACTAAACTTGAAGTTTTTAGCACCATTACTTTATATCAGCTACTATGACACGTATAATAGAATGTACGTAGGCAAGTATGCAATAAATCACAGCAAAATTGCCATAATTTTGAAATACAAAACATTTAAACTGTCAAGATGTAGGTATTAGGACAAAGTAGAGGTAGTATTATTCCGAGACGCCTCCAGCAATGACTGATACCTACACTGGGTATAGGGTGATTAAAGGTCGCCCCAGAAGGACATACAAAGACCAGAGGCCCAAGTCTACTGTACTCTGGTTTGGCATCGCTCTGGCATTGTAGCGGCAAACGATGTCCATTGCTGATTTCGTTACTTTCATTTCAATGTTGGTCGTAGTAAAACAGCGATGGACATCGTTTGCCGCTAAGATAATATAATATGAAAAACGTACTCGAGATCATCATCAGTGGAGATCATGTATAAAAAGATGTACGAATGTATCTAGACTGAAATAAGTACGTCAGGACCATGACAAACGGAGTATCTATAACATCTCGCTACGTGAAGTATAGGCGTGTACGTATGTACTATAGGTAAAATTGTAATGGCTAATGAACTAGCCTATTCCGTGTAAAATGTAAGCTAATCGTTCGAGAGCTAGGTAACTATATCGTTTTCACAACCGTGCCTAGTGTGAGTAGTGTCCGAAGCCGCAAGAATGCGTCAACGTGTTAACACCCCCGCCCCCCGCCGCAGTCGAGTGACGGTGCCACCCCCTCGCACCCCCTCTGGTAGGGTGACTATGATTAACGCCGAAAAAAATACATTTTTTCCTGGAAATAAAACCAGTACCCAGTAACCATATACCAGTTTTAATGACACAAATATACCCTGAAAATTTGTCCATCTTGTCTTGTCCAAATTGAAATGATAAAAATGAATTGGAAGCGATATTTCTGTCCGCCTTGTTAGAAATTACGGATTTGTGTATGACTGTATTGTTTTTCATCCTTTAAGACATTACGCACTTACTTAGATGTTTTCTCTTACTTCTTTATGTATGAGAAGTAAACTAACTAACTAAAGTAAACTTATGTGTTTTTCGACATATTGCGTCGTAATTTATTCCGATAAGATTACGTACGGATTGCTGTTAATTGGCAACTAATTGTGAATTTTGTCAGGTTCAAATTCAAGGTTTCACAGTGTGGGAACGTTGATTTAATTCTGTTCCGAGGCAATGTGCCTATGTAAGAAGTGTTAGACCACACATAATGACGACACATAGTAAAATACGTGTCGTAGTAATAAAAAAATATCGCTAATTTATTACCACGAGAATAATTGCCTCATAGTCACCATAATCTAAGGGCGAACAAGCCGGCCTAGTCGCAGCCAATGTGAACTGAGCTTTTTCAATAAACATCTAAAACTCAAAGCCAGCTCACGTCAAAGTCTAAAACGTGGAACTCGACATGTCCACGACTGTACTTGGCAAATTCACAAGTGCGTACTTCTGCGGGAGCCCGTGTCAGGTTTGCATCGTTTTAACCGCCGTTGTACAAATATCACCTTTATTTTAACCTGTCGAAGTGCCATTATGCCGTGAAATGTTAGCACTCATTAAGCTTCGTTCAGATGATTGCCGATTAATAATACCTAACTGAATGACACTGGTTGTGATGGCAAAATTCCGATTTAAATATAATAATTTGCTGTCTACGCGTTTGTTTGTCCTTTATAGAACACTAGTGCACGGCTCGCGGTTTTATTCGCGTAGTTTTAGTATTCATTTCTATGGAAAAATACTACCACCAAGTTTTAGAACCAAAACTCCAAAATTAACGTTTTTTTCATAGAAAATTCTACCATCCCTTTTTATCATCTTAGAGAATGTATTTTGAAAAATCCTTTCTTATCTCACGTATACATCATAAAAAAGGGGTTCCCCCTTTGCAAAATTTCAGCTTTCTAGAGTAAAGGGTTTGGGCTGGGCAAGGATGAGACAGTGATGAATGAATCAGTCAGGACTTTTATTTAGAAACGTTGCTGGGCAGTCACAGTGAACAAATTTCAATATGGCGAAATTTAAAAGAAAAACATTTTGTATGGAGATGAAAAACGTTTTTTTTTTATTCGCAGTAGGTAGGTATATAGGAGAACGATAGCCTCCTTAAACACAGTAACACCTAGAAACAACTGGCATTCTTCAAAAATAATGTCTATAAAAATCCCTAACCCCAAAACGAGGCGATATATTTGCCGATGTAACAGAGTAGGTACATTGGTACGGGGGTTTCTCGGGATACCGGGGATGTTGCATATGAACGCATACCTACATTAGTAAGATTACGGCATTCTAGAGGCTAATAATTAGTACGGAGGTGTCGCTTCAGCATAGTTTGTCTCCTTTACATCAACAATATTAGAGCGAGACGACTGTATCGCTGCTTGATCAGCGATCTGTGCTTGATGAGAGTTTCGGAATACAGGTCTGTGTCTCTAGCTCTGGGGAAAATGTCCATATGTATGTAGTGTACGTAGGTACATAACATAAAATAATAATATAAATATGTGTATGTAAATTGATATACATATACCTAGTTCAAAAAAAAGTTATCGAAATCGGACTACTGTGTGAGAATTTGATCATACATATAAAAAACGTACTCCTTTTATATATGTATTAATTTACATATATATTTATATTATTATTTTATGTTATGTACGTACGTATTTATATTGTTATTGCAGGTATATGATTATAAATGTTTGTTTATATCAAATCTATTCTTAAATATATCTACATATTTAAGATTTTTATTGTGAGGTTTGCTGGTACATAATTGGTACCTATTCCTTCATTATCCGTAACTACTGCGTGTAAAAGGACCCCGAGAAATGGTCCTAAAAACGTTGTTCGGCTCATCATTGCAAACAACTTTCACTATGGCGACAATGTGGGGAAATAAAAACATTTTTACGTCTAACTAGCAAACCCGACGAACTCCGTTTCGCCACCAGATGGGTTCGTTTCATTTACCCGGTTTTCTGTTGAATTTTTTCCTGAATTTTCTTTGCTATAAACCTCACGGAGCCCGACCATTCCAACGAATTCAAAACGATGAAATCGGTTCGTGCGTTCTGGAGTTATAGCGTCAGGGAGGAAACCCCGACTTATTTTTATATAGTAGATATTTTATTTTAAAATTAACTATTTTGTATGGAAACAAAAATTTCTTGTATATATTTTTTGTAAATACCCAAAAGGGGATGGACAGAACAGAACAGAACAGTTAGCAGTGGCGAGAACACCATATAGGCAAAAAGGCTCTGCCTACATATAGTTATTGCTAGATCCTTTTTTGTTGTACTCACGACATAGGCTAACGAAGGTCCTGTGTTTTGTGGCTGAGTAGATAGGTAGGTACCTGTGTTTCGTAAAGACAAGTTACCTATACATATGTGTCAATCCTTGGGGATTACTGCCTACCTTGTCGCAATAGCCAGTACACGCCACTGGTAGGTACGTACTGTACCTTAAGTGAGTATTGTGAACTCCGAAGGTCCCGACCTAATAATAGAGTTATTGCTAGATCCTTTTTTTGCTATACTCACGACATAGGCTGACGAAGGTCCTGTGTTTTGTGGGTGAGTACATAGGCAAGTTACCTATACTTAAGTGTCAATCCTTGGGGATCACTGCCTACCTTGTCATAGAAGCCAGTGCACGCCACTGGGAGTTAGGAATGTCAAGAACCACCTTCAGTTACAAGTTGCTAGCTCATAACCTGAATGATCTTAAATCTCCAGATCTCATAGTCGGTTCCTACAACATACCAGGAAAAAAGGCAGCTGATAGTTAAATAGCTGCAAAACGTCATCCATACCAGATGGATTTGCCATTTACGCGAACCAAACGTTTGCGTCCACTTTCATAGTGCGTACCGCCAGGATGTGGAACGACTTGCCGGAGTCTGTGTTTCCTGCGCAGTACAGTCGGAAGGTCTTCAAGTCGCGGGTGAATAGGTACCTACTGAACAAGTGTGCTCCATCGTAGACCACATCGCTGCTTAACATCAGGCAGGATGGTGGTCAAACGCTTGTTCATAGTGATTAAAAATTGGATAGATTCTATTTAAATCCCAGATCAACATGGTTTCATACGCGAAAAATATATGTTTTTTATTTATTTCTCTCCGTTATAAAGTAATTGTATTTATTTTCATTAATTTCATCAAATAACAATCACTCACACAATATCCTTTTGAGCTGTCATGTCTATTTATAACACAATAAAATTTCGTCGAAAACAAACCAGTTCTGCCGATTCAACGTGTAAGAATAACTAAGAAACATTAAAACTTCCGTATTTTTATTGCAGATAGCTAAGAATGAATGGCAAATTCATTCATTTTCGCATATAACTGGTCACGGCTTAAGAAGACTCCTAGAAGTGTCCAGAGTGATCTTTTGGAGTATAATTTTAGTATAGGATGCAGGCTCAATGAAAATTTCGCATACTAGTTGCTAAAAAAAAATAGCTTGTACCTACCAACTTTTTTTTCCCACACGCACACTAATAGATCATAAGTCATATAAAAGAGTGTTTTTATTATTACTGTGTGTGGTCCGCCATAAAATATAAAATTAAAATGATCCGAAACTAGATTATCAAGTCTAAGCTTTTACGGGGTGATCGTAAAAAGCTTTTTTTCGTCTATTAATTGAATTGAATAAATTGAATTCTTACAAAGCACAACGTAATTGTGTCCGGTCAATATGTAACACCCTATTATATATGTGCGGACTAGTTTTATCCTCTATTTGAATATTATGTTCACTTAGTGTACTTTAAAGTATGTTCGTCGCTGTAAATTATAAATTAAATAGGCTTTTATTACGTACATATTAAAGCTTAAATAGGTTTGAATTTGTGTTTGAATTCACATATAATTAAAATTTACGGTAATCAAGCAACGGGGGTGTTTTGCATTTATTTCTGTTTGAAAAGGAAAGCTGATTTTAATCATAATTTCAGTCATTATTTTGTTTTAGTTTTATCATGTTGTTTTACAGAAATGGCTATATTCCATATTAACAGGTACCACTGGGTGTATATTAAGAATCAAATACATATTTCATTCTTAATACTATTTAACTACAAAAATGAAAATGATGGTTCTGAAATCATTCAGAATAAAGCCAATTCTGTTACAAACGCTGAATTATTATATTGTACCGAAAACTGTCCTTTTTTTGTTTGT
This sequence comes from Conopomorpha cramerella, assembly GCA_012932125.1. NCBI lineage: Eukaryota > Metazoa > Arthropoda > Insecta > Lepidoptera > Gracillariidae > Conopomorpha > Conopomorpha cramerella. Next base: position 36,555 of record SJJU01002909.1, read on the forward strand.
TGTAACTTTATTTTAACAGATACTATGTATAGCTATTTTATTTTAGTCTCAGTAAATTCTTTATAACGAGAAGTTCTCTAAAATAAAAAGCAGACGAATCGAAAGAGATGCAAATAATCTAAGATCTCTTTCAGACTCGCTCTTTCATAAAAACTTTTCATGTCAACTTACTCATTACAAAATGGTCGCCGTTTCGGTACAATATAGCAATTCTTTTCTTTTATTTATTTGTATACAGATCGGAAGTATCGCACGATCAACATTTTGTATTAACCTTTCCAGACAAATGTTTCCACAAATGAAGTTCCGAGTGTCGGGACTGGACGCGAAAGCCAAGTACATCTTGTTACTGGACATTGTCGCGGCCGACGACTACAGATATAAGTTCCATAACAGGTCAGCCCACTGCTGGTTCACTGACAACCCGGGCTTGTTCTGCTACCCGATTTGGACACCATATTCAAATCAGACGTTAGAATCACGCTATCCCACGCCCGAGCAGACCCAAAATTGTGATTACCACCTTCCACGACATGTTCCCAGACCAAATGCCACAATTCAGATGCATCCAATTGCGCCTAAACAATTTGTAGCGGACAATGTTCTGTTAATCTGTAAGGGCATCGGTCCTGGCTTCGCGGACACCGCCAGGAATGAACGCCGATTAAGGATTCAACTCGCATCGGATGGGCAATATCATTAAAATATCTTTGTTTTAAACACCGCGCGCGGGTAATAAAAAGACGTCGCGATGTACGCCGACACCCGAAGGTGAGAAATACCGAGGCGATTCCGAGTCTTCTATAAATTAGTGGCGCGCCATACGATTTGTATCTGGGGTAAAAATCTCCCGGATTACAGTACGCAGCGGTGTTAGTACCGCGTCATCCCTCAGGGGTGCGCTCGAGCGGCCATGATCGATCGGTGATCGTAGCATTTGATCGTGTACAATTGTTTAATTCCCGATGACAAGCCGAGATAAGGCCATCAGGCGCTTTGTGCTCGCCGCGGCTCATCGTGAACTCAAAACCGCCGACCAGGTTTGGCAACATCGAGATTCGCTCCGATAAAACTCCGATTTAATATCCGTTAATGAATGTGACCCAGCATTCCGTCTGAATGTGCGCCTGAGTCAGCCGTAAACAGATATAGGCGCCGACAAAGCAGCGACGACCACCTAACGCTGTTAATGCCAGTAATTAATTATCGAAAATAATTTGTATCCAAATTGCGTAAGAAAATAACGAAAGTCCCGGCGCAGCGGCGACTCAGGTATGAGGAATAAATTAACTCAGCTCAGAAGTTTTAAGGATGCATTTGATCACGTGCGGTAGTCACGATGGAGGCGCACAATGGTTGCGCACCTGCCGTTTTTGGCCTGTCTGTGGCGGAAACTCGCTCTTTTTGTCCCCCGCAAATACTTGGTGACACCTCATCGGGCTTAAAATCCTTTTTTGCAAATTTATTGCGTTCAGCTCGAACTAAAACCGCAAATGATTACTTAGAAATGTTGCCGTTTGTTCTGTTCGGTGTCTAACGAAGGCGGTGGGACATCACAAGCTGGTGCGCTCATTTCTCGGGAATCCATTGTAAAAAGTGAAACTAGTCCAACGACATGTCTCCCCAATTGACGCGATGTCAAATCGTTGTAGCAAGAACAAGCCCCAACAACTGTTTTTTCTCTCATATTGCTTGCAGACGTATGTTTCCTGCCTACAAAGTACGCGTTTCTGGTCTTGATAATAAAGCAAAGTACATTTTGCTAATGGACATCGTAGCTGCGGACGAATGCAGATACAAATTCCACAACAGGTACTGATCCTATGAGGAACTGTTGGAAATTAAATTAAAATAAGAGAGTCCGCAATAGTTTTCAATGTAACAATAAATATTATAAAGTCTTATTTTAATGTAATTCGATACACAACTTTGTAATATGGAAAAGGCAAGAAGCATGCGTTGAAAATACGTGCATATTATAAAATAAAACCCAAAGAACCTAAAAATCTCTTGTTCAGCATTTAACTGAACAAAAAAAATTGTATTCCCTGTTTTTTTTTAACATAACCATTTAAATGTAGTGTTGTGTCAGTAGATGCTTAACCGCTTACATTGTAGTACTCAAACGCATGTGATTACTCTTAATAATGTTGTAATTGCCATCAGTAATTAGTAACATTTGTTAGTGTGCTGTTGAAGACATGTTGATATCATCTCGGAAGTAGTTAGTTTCTGTGTTAATATGGCCACCTAATTGGCTCAACAAAATTTCACTTCTAAAGATTTTGATGCTGATAGACACAAAACTGTAACATCATTTCAGCACCTAATTAGATTTATCTGCACCTTGCAATATAAGTGCTCTTTAGAACCTAATATAGAACGCTATTCTGCAACTGTACTTAGTTTGTATTAAGTTTTGTTTTCTAATGTCATCGCATTAGAAAAACGCAAACATAAAACAAAGCATCGCTATGATTGATCGCAGTACCAAAGGTAAATTTTTAGAGCGAAAACTGACGATAATTTTGACAGACAAATAAATATATTTTTTTAGATTACTTACTTTTCTTTGTTTGTTATGTTTTTCGCTTTATCAATCTTGCCAATGCTGTAATTATTCACATTAAGACTTTACCGTCTCAAACTCTTGCTTATTTAAATTATGAAAAACCAAATAATTTAGCAAAGAATTTGACGAAGTAAAAAGTTTACAATTAATACGCTTTGTAAGTATCACCCCAATGTATGCTATACCATTATTCAGAGCTGATGAGCGCTAAGGTTTTTTTGCAACCAATCTCGAAAATACATATGTGAAAAATGGTATAGTGTCTTTTGGGTGGTACGTATGAAGCTTGGTGAAATTTTAATCGTTACGTTAATTGTTCTTTGAAGTCGATGGATGGTCGCCGGTAAAGCGGACCCTGAAATGCCGAAGAGGATGTACATCCACCCAGACTCCCCGTCGACGGGTGAGCAGTGGATGCAGAAGGTTGTCTCCTTCCACAAGCTGAAGCTGACGAACAACATCAGCGACAAACACGGATTTGTGAGTGTTTACTTTTTTTAACACCGTTTTATTTTGTGTTTTATGTTCGATTTGATAGTTTAGATAGAGAATTAGGTATTAGATAATTAAGTTATGGTACAGGATGCTAGGCCATATTTGTTTGAGGTATAGAACGATACATTTTTAGATTTTTATTATTTTTGGTTTTCTCGTTGTTTTTGAAAATTCGACAGAAAATAAACCACATATGTATTTGTATGAGTATGCTTGAAAGAAAAAAACGTACCTACTGCTATGAACATCAATATTTGACAGTCAAAGACAAAAAAAAGACATAATCCTCCCGCCCATATGCCATAAGGCTTGTCGAGTCTTCATTGCCTTGGTTTTGACGTCAAAATAATTACAAAAGATTTGATCCGCAAAAACGCTATAAAAGGTAGCTGGCGAACAGTTTTTTTGCTTCCATTTTATTTTAGGGAAAAAAAATATTAGTAGTGTGGGTGATATTATAATTAAATCGGGGATCGTGGGCTGACCCCCTGCGGGTAGTCCATGGGAGGGCATTGTGTTCTACTCTAATGGGTATTTACTTTGGGCACCCATAAGCATGACCATTTAGTACTGTAACCAGCACACCAATAATGGTGTTCATCAATATTCTGACTTTATGAGGATGTTGTGGCATCATAACTATCAATTCGCTTTTGTCCGTTCGTGTATCAACGACACATTAATCGTCGGGCTATTTATTGATTTAAATATCATGTTAGATAGCGTCCGCTCATAAATTAAACATATTAAAGATTTCATCTTCATTATACTCGATTCTAATCTGTTGAGTAGTAATCATAATGCATGGCAAACGGCCTAGAAATATTAGACGGTTTTCGTTTTATCTGAGCTATATTTAGTGTGGATTGAAATGCAATGCCAGTTCATATGAGATCTCGGATTGATCAAGAACTATCGCGCCGCTTAACCTGTGGCGCCAGAGTTCAGCCTCTTTGATCGAACCGGGACAGTTATAAGATCTTGGAGGCGAGCCACATAAAATCTCATTTATTCGAATTGGACATTGGAATAAAAAAAATATCATGTGCAATGTACCTCGCTACCGAAAAGAAAAGTCGCCGATGTAACCCAATACACTTGAGTGGGTTTACACGACCGCGATCCAATCATAGATAAGGGTATTGTAGTTTTTATGTGTGTTTTTTTTTTAATTATGTCGATGGCCGATGGTTTTTTTCGTGTTTTCGTGTCAGAGTCAGGACCTTTTGTCTTTGACAAGGGACGGGGGTAATTGAAATAACGAACGGTCTCCGCTGGAATGCGTAGAATTTATGCAGCAGCTGACTCGGCTCGAGCGAGGCAGATATATCAGTCAGTCCGTCTCTCGCTTCGTTTTCATCATGTATTATAGCTTTGGCTGACAAACACCCATCTACGAGTATGTCTTGGCGTAATATTTAAATTATACGCGATGCGTTTCCATCTATCTATCACTCACTGTATGATTTATTTACCATTGCTACATGGAACATCTTGTGGCCGCCGTGCATGTGAAATTAATATCACATTTAAATTCTTATTCGATACTGTTGCGCTGACATGTGTAAGTGTCACATTATCGATCTGTTGGAGAGCTTTGATGCCGGTTCCAGTCGGACATCAGGTAGACAGATCTCGGCCGGCGATAGGGCCAATGTTATTTGTTTTGTTTTTTTTTGTCTCAAGCGCCATTCGGTGATGCCGAAATTCGAAGGTCCGTCGATTTTTCATACTGATGACGAATGTCAGCTGGATATCGATAAATTATCATGCTTCTCCTGTCCTCCCTTTATTTGTTTAGTTTCGTAACAAAACGATAATGTACCTTGATGATATGTTAGCCGAGTGTTTAAACCGTCAACGCGCAAACGACAGAAACAGAAAAAAGAATAAACGAACAGAAAAACATTGAGGTATTTTTAATATTCGTTAAAATAAAACTTGTGGCGGCGGCGCCTGGCCGTGAATCAAGTGACCAACGAGAATATATTGGTGGCAATTGTGAAAATTTACAACGCATTTGGACTGACTGTCCCGGCGTTTATGGACCCGATAACGGGCCGGTTGAATTAGCGTGTCGTCAATCATGCGTGACAGACTCGCAACTCGATGAAGTGCTAACTATAAAACATCCTTCATTAGGGCTTCATTGCCTCGACGTTATCGTGAAGGATAAACGAAACTGCACCTTCCACGTCCCTTGGAAACATCCAACGTACATCTGACGGTCCAACAAAAAGACAAGCATGAAATCTCTTTCATCGAAGGAATAACAACAACTAATAACCATCGAAAGTACAAATCAAAACATCTTGTTGACGGGCCACAATAGGCGGCGCGTCCCGCCGCCACTGGGGGTGTATTTTGGGCCCGTTATAATACGTCAACAATCGCCCAAAAAGGTCCCGGCTGGTCTCCTTTTAATTGTGAAGGGCTAATCCTCAATCCGTACTCTTTCGAGCGTCAAACTCCACTCAAGGAGAGCATTGTTGGCTGCGCTTACCGCAAAAGTTGTATCTTCCGAGCACTTGTGGAGCAGCTGCCGAAAAAATGTTTTTGTAAACGCGCAAAATACTCAAGGGCGATCCGGTTGCGCAAGGGGAAAAACTTTTTCTTTTACTTTTTTTATACTTTTTTTTTTCAGTGAAAACGTGAAATTATGAAACGTTTGGGTCATGGGTGAGTTTCGTCGGTATCGTTGCAATCTTAAATATTGCGAAAGATTTCTTTCTTTATGTTTCTTGCGGGGTGATGTACAAAGGCCGGCAAACCGGTGCGCTTCCTTGAGCAGAAAAGGGCATATGCTACCTAATTTGTGCACAGTTATTGATCAAAGGTGTCCCTTGTGGAGGCACCGATGCGTCCTCCGACTCACCGGGCCGGGTTTTCTCACAAATTGTTCCCTATAAAGTGGGGTGATAAAATCTCCTTAGTAAATGAGTGATTCACGTTATCGGAATCTATAAGTGGTTGGGTTCGATAGGGATGTAATAGATTAATTGTTACGGGGTCGTTTGGGACCACCGTGCTGGCGTGGTCGCCTTAATTTGGCTCGGTGCCTTCATTAAAATTTGCCTTCGACCACGTAGAGTAGGTTATAATTGGATATTATTTTTATTTTTACACTTCGTCGAAAGTACTGATGTTTATCTGGTTACAAACAAGGTGGTCAAGAGCAGGAACATTTAAAACTTAATTCGTGTGTAGTTTAGATCTGTGCAGATGTGGTATGTAAAATAAAAGTGAAAGGATTGTGTTTTCACAGTAAATTGCTAAAAAAAGCGCTACAAAAGCGCAACATGTACAGTATCTATTCCTCTCTCAATATATTTCACGATTTCTTCTATGATTTACAAAACAGTAATTCAGTCATCACGTACCGTGTCTTAAAGCTTCTTCAAGTATTATAGACAGTTTACGTATGTATGTAAAAGAGTATTTTTGTATAATCATTTGAAGGCACTTCGTCCCACAGATGGCAACAACACAATAGGCAGTGTTGCTTCATCCATATCAATAACATCAAAGGACTTTATCGAAAGCTCCTTCTTATCTTTGCTTGTCGCTTGAGGTGTAAATTTTAATCCTTTTTCGTCGTCTCTTGACTGGTTGAGAGTTTAAACCCTTTTTTTGTGCCACTTTGTGATGCATCAGAGGCGCCGTACTTAATATGGCTTAGCTGATGCTTTTTGCTACTAGTTTAGTTGCACATGATTTATTTACTTTGCATAATCATCATTTTCCTGCCCTTATCCCACACTAGGTGGGGTCGGTGCAACACGTTTCTTTTCGCCATTCATCTCTATCATTCGTCATCTCTGCAGTTACATCCTTTCACGCACATATCATTTTTCACACAGTCCATCCATACCTTCTTTGGTCTCCCTCTTCCCTTGTATCCTTCCACATTCATAGTCATCAGTAGTAGTAGTACACTCGCTTACGGAACGGGACAATGACGTCATCTTTTTCGAGCATGCAGAGCAGTATCGAGTTATTAAACGTAAATTATAAATTGACTGTTGTTAAAATTAATGAAATGTCCCTTTAACTGAAAATATTAACTGTCAACTTTAAGAATACAATGTTGATTTTTTTAAAGTACCTAGTGAAAGAAACCACACGGACATGTTTAAATCTAAATATATAAAAGGAAAAGCTGACTGACTGACATATCAACGCACAGCCCAAACGGTTAAACCTAGACACTTGAAATTTGAAACGGGCGTTGATTAGGTATCGTAGGGGTGCACTAAGAAAGGATTTCCCGAAATCCCCATGGGAACGGGAATTAGCGGGGAAATCCTTTTGTATGAAAAATCTACACCACTCAAGTTAGACGCTTGAAATTTGGGACGCAGGTACTACTAAACTACGTCGGCAGGTACTACTAAACGGCGTCCACTAGTCTTTCATATTTACTAAGTAGGTGGCGATGGAGCTAGAAATGTTCGTGGCTATCCTTCAAAGTATACAAGATTAACCCTTCCGGTGATGTTTGCCAAATACAATGCGTCCCTTTTGTTCGCTTAAACGTACAATGTAGCAATGGCCAATGATTTTGCCAAGTGTTATTTGGCCAAAGTAAAGTGGCTTGTCAAATATTTGACTTTCTCACTTTGCCGTTGTTTAGTTTGTCAAGTCCAGGTCGAGGGGTGTATGATTTGTGCGTCATAATCGTGTTGTTGGAGGATTTTATGTTTTATTCCAACAATTTCGGTTTTGCCTACAGAAGTTTCATCTTAAATTTTCAACTAACTTTACACATTTACTTAGCAAATTAGATAATAATGCTTACTGAACAAAAATAACAATGACAATTCTCGTACTAATACATTTAGAAATAACTAGTTGTCTCGGCAAACATTTGTTTTGCCTTAGGAAGTCGCCTTTGTACCCTGTGTATTGGAAGCAACGTTTTAAACCTTCCTTGGACTTCCACGTCTAATTGAAGACCAAAATTAGTCAAATCAGTCCAGTTCTCGAGTTTAGCGAGACGCGAGACGATCATCAATTCATTTTTATATAATAAGACATTGTTTTCTTCACTAGACAAAGCCTGTCCTGTGAAGACCAAGTCCTTGTGCCGGCGCCATGCAATATACCAATGAATTATACTTAATTTTAAATTTAGATTACTAGGACTAGATAAACTCATAAACATTAAAAATAAGAAAGCTAGAGTTACAGCGGGGAGCTATATATAAGCTGTATTTCTTTAAAAATATAATCTGCATTTAGAAATAGGCGGCTTAGGGAGCAAGAAAGGACTTAAATTTAGGTGATGAATTTATGACACTGCTCTAATGAGCTTAATCGTTAAGTCTCAATAATAACCACGCGATTTTATTCACCGTTGGGTAATTTACCTTATTTTGTACATCTAAGCTCGAACCTTCCTAGGCGTTAGGTCCACCATCTCTTTCCTAAGCCAGTTGGTCAATTGAATGTGTGAAAAAAAGTTTACTCTCATCATCGAACAAAACTATAAATAATCAAATAATATCTTCTTGTGCAAACGTAACAATAAACTAAAATGAACACTAGTCAATTATTATTTCCTCACGATTACCTACTGTTGATTCCTTTATTCCCCAATTACACTGCAAGTGGACAAAGTATCACTTTGTGTGTGTATGGAAACAAATTTTACCCACTAACTGAAGAAACGAACAACCTCTGCCGTTTCAACTGGTTGTTAATTTTAAAAGAGCTGGGGGGGTGGGTGCCGGGTGTTGCGGGGGCCGGGGAGGGTGCCGCAACCCCCAGTGCGTGCCACCTCGGGGCGTCTTGCCCAACACCTAAGGACGGCAGCCTAACGTGTAGTGTGGAAGTGCCAGTATATTACCCACGCACCACCATCGCCAGAGTATTAGCGCTAGGCCTCCGAAAACTACACAGTGCCAAAGTAAATTGAACTCTAGATGTAGGTGCAGTATGATAAGTATAGGTGGGTCCCAGCGGATCTAATAGTACAGGACACACCGATATACTCGATCAGCCCTGACTGATGAGCTCTGCTTTCCGTGTACAGTAAAGATATAGCATTTTACTTGATATTCTCCGACGTATGATAATGAGATGGCAAACAAAGTTAAAATATACGATAATGGCTTTTTGATAGACTATAATGATAGTCACGAAAAAGTGAACGTCTTCGGTATTGAAGCGTAAAGTTAGTTTGTGTGATTAATGAAAAATTCAACGTCGCCGGCCACCAAGCGAGCGGCGGTGGCGGCGTGCGTGTCGCACCTCGCCTGAGCAGACGCCATTTTGGTTCTCGAAAATTGGCGGGAAAAATTAAGAAAACGACACTTCCGAATGTGGAAAACTCCGTGAACACACGCCCCACAGAAATTTATGGTAATGCCACGTACACGTGACGTTCGCGGAAGCATTTAAAAGTGTACCTACCGGCGGCTGGGTAGGTATCACAGTAAAATTTTTGTTTAGTTCGAATTTTTAGTATGAGCGCGGAGCTTGAACCCCAATTTTACGACGGGCAATGAAAAAACTTTTGTTCCTTTACCTCCAGAATCGCTATAAATTCTTGGAGACCTCACTTTTATAGTACAGTCGTTGTTATCTTGGCGTGTTCGCTGGTTTTACTTCCACATAGATGAGCTGGTCATTTTGGAATCTATTCTATGGTATTTATGTTTGCGAGAGGGCCAAGCGACGTTGGATGGTTTAACTGAGACTGATGTGTCGTAAATGTCTGTTATGTCCTTAGATTTATTCACGGATCAATCCTTTAGTGGTTCACATCAATGTATTCACGACTAGTGACTGTAAATGGTGTACACAAGTGCCTGCGATGTAGTGTTCAGATGGTTTCGGGACACGCACCTATCGCGCTATGCTAGTACTCTTGATGCTTTCTAAAGGGACCATTTAGACGGCTCCATTTCCTACGTTGCCATAATTGACAGCAACGATTGTCTACGCATACAATCGCGTATAGTTTACACGACTCAAGAAACGTCTTGAGGTATTCTGGAGGCGAGAAAATGGCGTCGTCTAAGACGGCCTTAATGAGAATTTTCTTTTTTTTTAATCCTACAAAAGAACATTTATGAGAATGAATTATCATAGACTGACGTAGTTGCGTAACTTTTTTTTCTCACAATCATTGACAGATTGATTTTTTTTTAGAAAACTCGTCATTCACGGCCAGTCTTCGATAGTGGGTTCCGGCAGAGTTTTTAAGGGGTCATTTAACGTTGGTTATCCGACCCCCCTATGTATGGCAGCGACATAGAATGGGGAGGGGGGTTTATTACGTATTATTAGAGGGCGCCAAACTAACGGTTCCTTTTGTTATGCCTTTTTATATGTTTCGGTTGAATAATATGTTTCTTTCTTGTTCCCTTTTACAAATACGTGTTCGTTTTCATTGGTTAATGTGAAGTTGAATGCTATTTTCTGGAGCACAACATTTGCCGGGATGGTTCCGATATGTTATTTTTTCCGGGACATAATATTACACACGATCGCCTTTCCTCAAACTAGAATACCGTGGACTATGTGTGCTACAGACTGATATACTCAGCTAAATACTTATAAATACATAAGTACAAAAAGCGTCTGTGGTCCAGTTGGTCGGATACTTGATTTGCAACCGGTAGGTCGCGGGTTCAAGTCCGGCTACTGGACGTGTACCACGACTCTTTTTTAGAGCCTATATATGCGCAACACAACGCTCGTACGGTAAAGGACAACATCGTGATGAAACCCGCACACCACAAGGTGTGTGAACCCTATAACGGCAATGGGCTCACCCCCTGTCACGTTGGGTTAAATACGCTTGGTGAACCGTGGGCAATATCAAATGCCTCTGCCTACCCCGCTTTGGGATTAAAAGGCGTGAAGTGTACATACGTTCATGTAAGTATTACAATAATAGCTGAATCGCAATAAATAGAAATCTTCATCAGATGACCTGACTAAATAGATAAGAAAATATTATAATTATAAAATAAACACACCTATTTTAATACATACATATAGGTCCCTCAACTTACACTACACTTTTAAGTAGTAGGTCATCATACATACATATACACACTCACACATACATATACACATACACACACACACTCTCACCACTACTTAAGATTAGATTACAAGTTTTACTATAAAAATTGGCTGTGTCTACAGGATCTACAATGCTTGTAACAATCCCTATATTCACACCTTTTAACCTACATTGTGGAACCGCAATAAGAACTTAATTGAGTATTGAGTTTTTCGTCATACTATTATGATTTCCTACTTCGTGAGCACTAGAGCAGAAATTTTTATATCATGTACATATGTATGTATTTATATTTGGTTGCGAGCGAATGCGACACTACAGCACATCAATTTCGTTAGAATTTACATACGAAAATCATAAAACTGTCATTTTTGACACACCTCCAGTTTGTACTGTTGACTTTGTTTTTGCTATGTTTTTTTCGTCAAGGATACTTTGAGACAAGGGTTTAGAAGTCATTTTGCTTTGGATAGTTGACTTTGTACGAAGGTAATTTCACTAATTTATTCCGTAGTGTGTTTACTTTTAAACAAAAATATAAATAAACATTAATTTAGAACATTGTTTTATTCTTTATAATCATAATTTTGTAGGGTTTAATTATATGGTATGCAGACAAAACTTCTTGATTTGATGACTACTAAAAGTTCATAAAAATCGGTATCAAACATTAAAAAATAATCAATTATGTAGCATACTCCGACATGCATTTATTTATTTGTTTCATACACAGTTTTAGATAGGTATGTACAAGTAGGCTTTTAAATAATGTGCCGTGAAAGACCGTGAAAACTTTTAACTTAAAATCATAAAAAAAATATTTTCACACATCGTGTGACATTGGCGAACAAGAATTAATCACAAATAAATCTATTTTTTTAAGTATTACCTAAGTTGGTACTTCAATATTTTTCTTATTTAAAGTTTTATACTGTACCTTTCTATATTTACTTTTTATATTGTAAATAAATGCATGAAACGTGGCTTACCTAGTCACCCAAAATACTTAATTAGAGAAAGATTCAGGGATCTTGGTCTCGATTCCACATTCTATTTAGTCATCAATCAAAGAATCATCAATCCTCTTTGGCACATCGTTGAAACAAAACAATCATAATCGGGCGCGAAAATTTTTTTCTTAAAAAACACAGAACGAAGGAGGAAAACTGAGGCTCTTATGAAAAAAAACTGACAGCACGCACATTTGTATTTGGAACGGCCGGAATTCCAATTTTAAATTCCACACCGACGCAGAAGACGAATCTCTCGCTGTATGGCATTTGTTATACACTTCCCTCGCGCAATAATCAAATGTTTACCACATACCGAGCTCTGCTTCTAGTGAAACATAAAAATGATTGTGCTCTTTGAGGTGAATTCCTACTGTTGTTGGTAAGTACAGTCACATACGACGTAAATGGCACGGAAGTTCGTTGTAACAAACATGATATGCAAGAATTATGGTCCCAAAGAAAATTCACCTAGTACGGAAGAAAACGCGAAGCTGCTACTTCATATGAGTTAAGCCAAAGCGAAGCGCCGCCTCGCGTTGGCTTCTGCCATTCGTTAATAAGTCATGACAAGTAATCATCTTCACGTCTGTATTTGGGTTTCCTCATGATCTCTACACCATAAAACCTAGAGACGCATTTATATACACACCTGGAAGCAGACTTGGACCCACATTCTTTTTTATTTTCTCTTACTCTTTCACTCCTGCATGTTTTTGCACGATTTTTGCATCATGTCAGTCTATTGGGTTTTGTTTTGGGAGGTAGACAGAACCTTTAGGCACAATATTATGCCTTCGAGGTAACTTCTAACCTGAAGGGCAAGTCTGCTACCACTCTAGTAATTTCATCGCTCTGGCATCGCAACAAAAAAAGATGTCTATCGCTGTTTTTTTACGGACAACAGTCAAATGAAAGTAACGAAATCAGCAATGTACATCGTTTGACGCTACAATATCAGAAGTTGTGACATAGCTGTTTAAACTAAACAGACACATGTGATATCATCATCATCAGGCACATAACGTCCACTGCTGGACGAGGGCCTCCCCCAATGAGATCCGTCATTTGGGGTGAAATGCCAGTAATCGCCACGCTTGGCAGGCGGGTTGGCGAACGCAGTGGTGTTGTGGTTTAACTCACAGAGAGCGCTGCTGCCCGTTCTCTGGAGAGCTCCCTCGGTCGCCTCTTACGACCCCCATGACGGGAAAAGTTGGGCTGGGGGTGGTGACACATGTTATTCTTATTCGCGCGTCACCACAGGCCACATCGGCCAACAAGTTTGATATGAAAGTAATAAAACGAGAAATGCACATCTACTAATAGTAACTACGATATTGTTGCAGACTAGACACTCTGAAAGGCTTTAGGGGCTAAATAGTAATACGGCTAAACATAATAACTCATAGGTGAAGGTACGCCTATCCCCTCCCTCCCCTCCCCTGTCACGTCACCCCTCAATTTTCAGCCACCTTGGCCACACCTCCTCGAGTGGCCACTGCGTGTGGTCAATATCTTTACTTGCAGTGCTAGGTTTTCATTTGCGTAGACACAACATAAGTTCCGTACTTCTAACACGTTTATCGATCTCTTTTAGTATTTGCATTCTATTCATAGTAGAGTTTTGTTTAGTTAATTTTCTATAGGTACTAATATGGTAAAAAAGGAACTGTGTGTATGTATCGATGTTAATTACGAAAAAGTCAAAGAACTAAATGAATTTCAATAATTGCTTTATCATTACTTTATTTGAAATACTAGCTAGTCGAGCAGTTTGCAAAAACACAGATAATATCACCAAATAAGTGAATTCAGTATCTTTTTTACCGACTTTATAAAAGTAAGAGGTACTCAATTGACCTGTTTTTTTTAAATTTGTACCTCAGAACTTCCGACTGGGTGAATCGATTTTGATTATTCTTTTTTTATTTGAAAGCTGGTACTTCCCGTGCGGTACTCTTTAATTATTATTTTTCAGTGGTTCGTTTTTGACAGTTGCATCCATGTGAAAACCATACAAGTCTTTATTTTGTACTGTTTGAAGAAGAACCGAACTTTAAAGTTATTAACAAACTTAATGCTGCATTAAGTCCAGATTGGACTTTCTGCAAAAGAGAACAATGTCCGAGAGCATAAAATGTTTCTTTTCCTCAACAAAATGTATGTCACAGTGTGCGTGAGTGCGCGTATCTATGTATACTCGTATGTATGTGTGCGTATAAAGGCTTTAAAGTAAACGATAAGCCACAATAATATGTTGAATTTAAACACCATACAACGTTATCTTTAAAGCTTTGGTGGTCGCGACCGTGCTTATAACACAGAAATGAATGGAGACAACTTTCGTAATTATTTTTGTATATTTTTTTTGACGTTTTCAAGTAAATCTTAAAGCTCTATTGTATGAATGTAAACAGTAACATTCCGTACATATTTGGCAGAACTTCTGCGACGGACCTAAATATGTACTTGAAAAAAAAATACACTTCACGCCTTTAATCCCAAAGAGGGGTAGGCAGAGGTAGGGGTATGTATTTGAACTCGGAGACTAATCTTTTTTTAGTGTAAAAATAAAAATACACTTCACGCCAATTAATCCCAAAGCGTAGTAGGCAGAGGCAAATGCCCACAGATTACTGTATAATTTGAGGAAAATTTTAACAGTAAATTGTATTAACTTACTTAAATACTCGTATTTGTCACGTTTTTTAAGTATATCCCCAATGTAATAATGATAGTTGATATATAGCTAACACGACAACCACTTGTTTGTCATTTTGAATAATTACTATTTATTAATCAAATTTAATAAAGTAAATACTTATACTGACTCCTTTAATCCCAGAAGGCACATAATGTATTAATTAAATTGATACTAACGTGTTGTTGTGTAATTGTTGAGCTAAGTTTAATTAAGCTATTTTCAAGAATGTCATCAAAGTACAAAAACGTGGTACTTTTTACGTAAACATTTTTTTAATCTCCATACAAAATATCATCTTCCGAGGCAGAAAGTTTTCTATTTTGTATGGAGAAGACAAAAATTGTTTTCATTTCTTCACATTGTAAAAGTTGTTTATACTGACGAGCTCACAAAGGTCCTTTTACACGCAGTATAGGAAGAAAGCAAAAACGAAATTCAAAAAACTTTAGTATAACCGTCTCCATGCCACTCGAAGCCAACGTCACCATCCTTGATACTAATGAGTATAAAATACTCATCGAGCGATACAGATTCGACTGGCTTATCTAAATTCGAGAGCGGTCGGAAGGCTACCGTGCGCAGGCGCAGCCGCGGCGGCGACATCAAAGCCCAAGGCTCTTGATAGCGTTGAAACAGTCATTTGTTTTGTCGCGCCCGAGTGAGAGAGTAAAGTGACCACACTTAGCCGCAGATTTATAGGTATAAAAAGTAATTTGACCACAAATGAATCTGTATGATGTATTTGTCCCTTTCGCGTACGTATAAAGGAGGGAGACGGACAATAATTTTATCAGTCAAGCCTAAAGTGCTTGGCCGACCTACGCAATTTTGTAGTGTAATAATTATGCAATATTTATGTTCTGTTTTCGATCATCAGTGGGAGTTGTGTTATTAAAGATGTACAGTGGTCTACAAAATAAGACCTAGTCATAAAGTCCCAGTAGTTCTACAATCGTAGTGAATACATAAATGCGATAGAACTGAATGTCAAGTACGTTTTTGACGGCATGACAGCTGCAATGGAGTAGTGGGAACAGGACATCTGCCTCTAGGACGACGTTCGCGGGTTCGATTCCCGTCACGGACATAATGTTTTAGTGATGAGCTGAGGCATTTGTTGTGTGCATCTGGGTGTTTTATTTATCTATGTATGCCACTACGTGTTTAGGTTCAGATGACTGTGTGTAAAAAAAAATTCATCTTCATACAAAGTAGACTATTTTTTGCCTCCGGAAATAAAATTTTGTTTAGAGATAAAAATCTTCTTTTCATTTCATTTCTTTCAAAAGTTGTTTACCTATATTTACGACCAATGAACGAAAACAGATTTTTTTTTGCCCATTGCTCGGGGTCCTTTTACACGCATATTATAATACACGCCTATTAATCCCAAAGCGGGGTAGGCAGAGGCACTTGCTAAAGCCCAAGGTTCACCAAGTGTATTTAACCCAATGTGACGGGGGTGAGACCATCGCCGTTATAGGGTTCACACACCACAAGGTGTGAGCAAATTCTATGCTCTGAAAAAGAGTCCCATTGCTACACGTCCAGTAGCCGGATCCGAACCCGCGACCTCCCGGTTACAAGTAAAGGGTCCGAAAAACTGGACCACAGACGCTCTATAATACATGCATATAAATAGCAGAGAAACACTGTTAATCTCTCAAATATCTAGGGATCAAGTACATTTTAGAAGATTGCAATCAAGAATATATTTTACAAAAACTGAATTCATTCATAATTTATTCAAAATGTGGTGATAAGTCATTGATACAGGCATGGGTAGGAGACCAATCCAGAAGATTAGATTTGATTTAAATAAATTAGATTTTTTTAGAGCTAAAAATGTTCTTGTTCCCTAGACACTTTTGATGTGTGTATATTGGCTAAACAACGTTTTCCGGGCCTAGCTAGTACACAAATATTTTATCTAAATAAATATTTTTGTTCGTTCCCGTGGGAATTTCGCGGTAAAATATAGCCTTTGTTACTTGTCGATAATGTAGCTTTCGAATGGTGAAAGAATTTTTAAAAACGGTCCAGTAGTTATCAATAACTAGGCTCAAGCCTATTCATTACAAACAAACAAACAAAGGATTCCTCTTTATAATATTAGTGTAGACGT